>JACGDI010005591.1:205015-231340 GCA_014898725.1 Jacaranda copaia
TCTTCCAAAAGCCAAGCAACGTCTTCCAATTCAAAGTGAATGGAGTTGAAATGAGAAAAAAAGACAGTAATAAAAGCACAGCATCCTTATTTTTTATTTTCAATATTTTTAAAAGTTGAAAAATAATTTTGAAAATAAAAAATGAGATTGTGTTGGAATGTTTCGCCTGAAGATAATAATTATGGTTAGTTTATGGTTGAAACTTAATAAACTTATATATATATATATATATATTTGTTTAAAAAATTAGTTTTTAAAGTATATATATTATTAATTTCAAAATAATCATGAATATTAATTTTATATCAAATCAAATTTAACTTTGATTAATATGATAATATAAAAGTAAAAAATATTTTTATAAAAATATATACAGATTAATAAATTTTTATATTTAAGTGATAAAAATCTTGAAAAAAGGGTTTGGAAATGAAACTAAACAAAACAAGCTCGAAATATTAAAGTACTCGTCTGCGAAGTGCGAACCCTTGCGTGATCTGGCATTGGTTATTGATCTGGTTCACAGCACAATTACCGGCGAGTCAACAATTAGTAAAAAAAAGGGCCAAACTCTCACTTCCTTTCTCCCAATCGCACACTAAAGTGCCAGCTTTCCATCCCGGCCATTATCAAAATGCAGCACTAAATCAAATTCAAGAGCCATTAATCTTCATCAATGGATCCACCACCACCCTCTTTGTTTCCTCAAACCATCACCATTCCCACTTCCTCCTCCGTCCAGCCCAACCACCCGGACTCCGCCAATTCTTCGCCGCGGTCCCGCTCCGACACCTGGGATGACCACCAGCTCCCACTCATCCCCGGCGCCAAGCTCCGCCTCATGTGCAGCTACGGCGGCCACATCATTCCGCGCCCCCATGACAAGTCCCTTTGCTATGTCGGCGGCGAAACCCGCATCGTTGTCGTGGACCGCCACTCCTCTGTGGCGGAACTCCACTCCCGCCTCTCCCTGACTCTCCTCAATGGCCGCCACTTCACTCTCAAATACCAGCTTCCCAGTGAAGATCTCGACTCGCTAATATCACTCGCCACTGACGAAGACCTGGAAAACATGATCGAGGAGTACCATCGCACCACTTCCGTCTCTCCACTGAAACCTTCGCGCCTTCGGTTGTTTCTCTTCCCTTCCAAGCCTGTGACCGCCGCTTCGATGGGTTCTCTGCTGGACGATGCCAAGTCGGAGACGTGGTTCGTCGATGCGTTGAATGGCACTTGTTTGCTCCCAAGAGGCTTTTCCGAGTCTGCAGCCATTGATACCTTGTTGGAACTTGATCATGGCACGGTGAATGGTACCGATTCTTGTACGGATCTTGAGGCTCAGAATCATCAGTCTTCAGGTAACAACAATAAGCAGGCTGCGGCCAAGAGTAATAATGCTCAAGAAGCAGTACTAGATTCGCCGCCTGTGGTGGAAACGAGTTCTTCCTTTGGGTCGAGTTCTTCGTCACCATCAATGGCGAATCTGCCGCCCATTAAGGTCAGAGTTGAAGATTATCAGATGGTTGGATTGGACGAGCAGTTTTCACATGTGAGTATTGCTTCAAATTTGGCGAGTGCAGCTCCACCACCTCTTCCTTGTGTTAAATCAGGTGGAGGGGTCAACTCCACTGCCGTAATTGGCGGAGAAAATCTGAGTCGGGTTATTTCTGATGATGAGAAATGGGAGAAATCCGATCATGGAACGGTGGCGCCAACTGGGCTGCGGAAGCCCCCGTTGCCACTGCAGCCGGTGCAGAGGAAGCTTGTTGATATTCACAATTTGCCGTCGCCTGATTCAAAGCATGCTGGGGGCTACAACTTGCCGTCGCCTGACTCTGTTGCAAGGTAGGTGCATGCCTCATTCAATTTCACTCTGGTATTCATTGATATCGCTTTGTCGACATATTTATGATTAATAATATACAGGGCTAGCCTGCTCGAATTTTTCATTTGTCCCGTAAATATTTTTTTTTCATGATAATAAGGTGATTCTTTTTATGATTATGTAACGTTTTTAAATTTATTTGGTTTGCATGAAAATTTCTTACTTTTTAATGGATTGATGTGGGTTTTTTTTTTTTTTTTCTTCATTTTTATTATTTTTAAAATTTGAAAAAATAGTTAGTGAAAATAAGTCAAAAATGAAATCAAATTTGAATAAATTATTGAAAAAATAATGATTATGCTAGATTTAGTAGGTTATTGGTTGAGGGGATAGTAATAATAATAATAATAATAGAGAGGGGAAATATACAAGTTATTAGGACAAAATTTATTTGTTATTGGAAAATATATTTTGAGAATAAAAATAAAAATAAAAATCTATTACTAAATATGTGTATAAAGTGTGGTGTGTTTTTATTTTTAAATAGTAGAAAATGTAAAAATAGAGATGGACAGTAAAACCAAACGGGCCTCATCCTAAGATTGGATTGATGTTGTAAGTATGGGCCGATGAATTTTGTGCTGTCGGTACCCATACAAATCAAACGTTGGATTTCTCCTGACAAATTATCGACCCTGTTTCATTAAACCAAACAAGCCCATAATGTAATCTTTTACTTGCAGTGATTGTAGCATCGCATCTGCTGGATCCCTGTCCAAACACACAATCTACCAAGATGCAACTCAACTTTTGAATCGAGAAAACAGAGTTCCTACTCCCATCATTGATCAAAAGACGAGTAATATTCAAGAACCAATTAGCTCTCAGGTTCCAGCACTACAGCTAGGGGATTCAGTTTCAATTCCACCTCCACACCAAAATCAACAATTCATTCATTCAGTTTCCTGTCCAAGCACACATTATATCCAGCACCCCCCTCTGCCTATGTCGTCATACTATCCCGTCCAGCTGCACCCCCAAACACAGCAACCCATTCAACACCAAACTGATCCACAGTATCCCATGTACTTGTTGCCTCCTCTTGCCCAGACTCAGCCCTATTATGATGCTCCAATTGTTACCTCCAGCCGGCCGTTAACGCCACCTCCCAACAATATGGCGCCCGTTTATCCAGCAAAGCCTGAAATGGCAGCAAATATGTACCCGGCCACCGGCACAGGCGCCACACCACTGTTGGTACAAGTTCCTGCCCATCAATTTCAGCAGCAGTACATTGGTCTTTCTCAAATCCCTCCTCCACCGCAGGCCAATGCTTCTGCTGCCGGTGGCAATTATGGATATGAGTATTCTCATCATAACATGCAAGATCAGTTGTACTATGCTCAGCCTGTGGCTGCATCAGCGCCGCCTCCTCAATACCAAACTATGACTCCTGCTGCTGCAGTAATGTTATCTCAGGCTTCAACTCAGCTTCCAGCAGACGCCACTCCACAACAATCATGATGTAGAATGATGAAGATGTACCAAAGAAGAAATAAAGAGTCATTGTTCTGAGTCTTGGATGCTCTAATTGAGTTCTCTAATAATGGCTAGTTACGCGTCAAATGGTAAATTACTTCTTGCGCTATTGGGTTATTTGTCTATCTAATGGACTTGTAAAACGAAATTAGTTACTATGTGGTTTCCTTTCCAGCTTTATGCAATTAAAAAAAAAAAAGGGAAAGAAAGAAAGAAAGAAAAAGGTCAGCCAACTTGCTCTTTAGATTAACCTTATGAGCATTACTTTCTAAGGATTAAAAGGGCTTGAATTTACTTCTAATGCGATCACATAATAACAGCTGTTGTTTTCTAGAGTTAAGTACCATTAAATTAGTTTGTTTTTTGATAGTACTCAGGATGTTGGTTTTGTGTGTGCTTCTATAAATGTTGAATTTGAGGGATGATTTGAAGAGATATGAAGGCTGGATGACATCAATGATGATAGAAAATAAAGAGAAGAAGGCTACTCCAAAATCTAGTTTTTCTGTTGATTTCATTCAAACATAATACACGGCTTTATGATACAAAATACAAGTTAACTTTCAGGCGACGAAGGACATAACATCTCCTTGTATTAAATGCTACATTCAAACGTACAAAAAGTTCCACTCTATATATATTTAGGTATACTAGATTGGTATTGTTTCACACACCAACAATATCATTATGTTTTCAACAGCACATTGTTCAACATTTGTTCCCGTTGATGTGTTGATCCATAACTTCAAGAAGCTTTCTCATCTTGTGAAATTTCTCTTTAGAAAAATTCTCGGTTAAGATGTTTGGAAGTTGATATTTAGACCCACAAAAGGCAAGATGGGCATCACCAGTATCTTCAATTGCTTCACAAATGAAGAAATGGTACTTAATTGCTATGTGTCAAGTTCGATTATCAAAAATTAAATGCTTTGTCATTTTAATAGCTGATTTGTTATCACAAAATAATTTGGTTGCAACTCCTTATTTCATTTCAACATTTTCAAGAACATTCCCTGATCAAGTGGCTTATGAAGTCATCATATTAGCTGAAGCGAATATATTTGGATTCTATAAAGGATTGAGACTAATTCTTGCTTCTTTGAGATTTAGGCCCTAGAAAAATATACTCAAACCAAGTGAAAAAAACATACACTACAACAAACTGTACTTTGATAGGAAAGACGTAATTCGTTAAAAGTTCATGCTTAGTTGTTGTTGCTGTTTTGCTTTTTTGTTTTTGTTTGTGTGTGTATGATATAAGAATGCCTAGCTGTTAAGAAATTGAGATTTGGTTATCAAAATGCTCATCTTGGGTAATCAAGCAAAATTCTTGTCATTTTAACGAATTTTTTTACCAAATTTTTTTGTTATGTTGTAACTAAAGCAAATGTCGTCAGTAAACATGAAATATTGTTATAAATAATATTTCCTGCCATTTGTATAACCTTATTTGTCACAATACTTCATATTTTATGTAACATTGACAAATTCTTTACAAATAAATTATAAGGTAACAAATATTTTTGTTCTAAAGTTGAGTTTACTTCCCTCCAAAAATTCCTTCCCCAAATCTATAAAATCTTGATGTGTCCATATGGTAAGCAATGTTTTCTTTACTAATTGTTTTTTGTCACAATTAAATTAAATTCTCAGCCATAACTTCTCCTCCGAAGTATATTTCTTTTCTAAATTTGCTTAAGATTTTATTCCCCAAAAATAATGGTTCACTCTAAAAATGAATTCGGCTTCACATAAAGGGTGAACTAAACTTCCTTTAAAAGTCAGCATGCACCCCTTATGTTTATGCGTAAATCAGAGAAAGACCCAAGTTTTTACCTGGGCTTTCTTTATGCATACAAAAGAAATAGAAACCCAGTATAAATTGGGCTTTCCGTTTTCTAAAGAGTTGGTGAATTGAGCTACATGATGCTTATCAAAATTGGAAAACCGACAAAAAGATAACATTAAATTTGACCTGAGGGTCATAAAAGAAAAATGAGATCCAACTATAGTCAAAATTCAATAATATAAGCACATGATGATCAGACACTAATAACGCAGATAGGTGACCTGAGGTGGGGTCTCAAAACATGACATATTTAATGTGACTTAAATTCAAAATTTCATACCCAAAAATCTTTAAAATATTAATTGCCCTGTTCGGACAAAATTAAAATGCACAAGTTGAAGTGCAAAACCCATTCCCCCTCGACTAGTGGATTGCTTATTAGTTGTTTCCAGTGGAGACATTTTCAGAATCATTCTAAATTGTTCACATGATTAAAACTGCTTTTAACCTGCGACCAAAACATTCATATTCATATGGTTGTTTGTAATCCCCACGCTGCCATTATTGTTAATCTTGTGATTTCGATTTCGCTTTCGATTTCGCATTTGGGACCCAAACAGATTTTTTAATACACTCCCATCTAAATTATACTCGGGCTTGTTGACCTGAGAAAAAGAAGGATGAACACAAACCAAAAAAGGTGGTGGAGTTGGGCTTTTATTATACAGTTTAATTCTATTTAATTTAAAAGCACAACCAGAAAGAAAATTGTAGCTCTGAAAAATAGAACAGGTTTGAGTATTTTGAATTCTTTATGTTATTTTCTGTTTTAACTTGCTGTATTATTTATTTTTATAAAAAATATTTAATTATATTATATTTATAAAATAAAATAAAAGATATAAATCGAGTTTTGCGAGGCGCGTTTGATGAAGTTTTTTTACTCTCGTCTGTCACCCACAAAAGATGCAACAAGACAAAAAGAGAGCCCACCTAACCGACTCAAATAAAGTAAATATGCTTGCTTCTCTACCCCCAGCGAAGTCCGAAAAACTACTCAATTAAAGACTAATAGGGAGGCAGGAGGCAGGAGCCTTGGAATGCTTTACCTTCTTTTTTTATCTTTCCCCACTTTTTAGAAATCCCATTCCCACCAATTAAGCACACCATTGTTCTTTGGTCAGCCTCCTTTTATTATATTTTGGCACACTCCTGTCACTTTAATACAATAAATAAATGAGAAAACTAACCCTTTCATTTTCCACAATTATTTTTTCCTGTGTTTCCCAATTATTTCCTCTCTACCAAATCCGAAAATGCTATAAATTAACGCAGGAATCGGATGGACTCGAGCCCCTCCTCTCTCTCTCTCTCTCTCACTCTCTCACTCACACACACACACACACTCAACTTCTATTCTAATTCACAAAATTCCATTCTTGAAATTCCATGAAAATCCTTATGGGCTCCTTCTTCATCACCTGTTTTTATTTCACACGCAACTCTCTCTCTCTCTCTCTCTCTCTCAGAGCTTGTTTTCTAATTCATAAAATTCTTTCTTGAACACTCCACTTCTCCCCCATTCTTCAACATCTCTATTTGTACGCGCAACTCTCTCTCTTTCTCTCACCCACCCAATTCCCCACCATATAAACTAGTTAAGTATCTTTCTCGAGAGTGCACTAGAAAACCATGCCGGTGGTGGTTGCAGATGACTCAACTATGGCTGAACACATTAGGTACAGAAAGCCCAGAAATCCTCCTCCTCAGCCCAGCACGACCAACAACCACAGCCCAGAAACAGATCCCAATTCCATTCGTTCAAAACCCACAATTTCATCTATCCTCCTTTCATCTAGCCCAACTAATGACGCCACCTCCAAGAAGAAGAACTTCACATCAGCAACATTCAGAGGATTGGGCTGTACTGCCTCCTCACAAGTCTCAGTGCCTGCCGTGATAAGAACATCAGCCAATTGGGAAGCCAAGAAATTGAAAAAGAAAAGGCTGAAGACCAAGAAAAGTAGCAACGACAAGCCGGCCATTAGTGATAACTCTGCTGCAGCAGCTGCTGCTGCGAGTAACACCAACCCATCATCACAATCGTCCCTTTCTTTGGCATTGTCATCTAGTTGTGTGGGTGCGCCCGATGTTTGGTGCGGCCCCGGAATGGGGTTTATCACTGATGCTGCTTCTGTGGATTGTGTTGTTTCGAGAAGGCCTGCCAGAGGGAAAGTTGATGGGGTTGACAGGATTGTTCTTGGTCAGAGGGAGGTAATCATATATTTCTCTGTATTTCTATTCTTCTTCCCTTTTGACTCTATTTAGCTTCTTCCCGTGTATGTGTTTGTGTGTGTGTTAATGAAATTCTGTAAACGTTGTCTATTACACTAAGGAAAGAATATTATTTGCAGATAGTTCTTGTGCATTTGCATCTATTATTTTGTTTTCTGGGTGTATTTGATTTTGTGCTGGTAATTGATGTCACTTAGTGCTCAAGATGAAATTCTACCTTTAATTTGCGCTTGGATTTTGATTGAAATGTATCCTTGGTAGAATTTGCAAAAGTGGCATAATAACCAGTGAATGGTCTTACTGGTATTCTTTTATTTAGAAAATTGGATGATATTTCTCATTTGTTTTACCTTGCTTGCCCGGTTTCGTACTACATCCATGTCTTGTTTGGTAGGACGGGGAAGGAATGATTAAAAATAGGATAAATGAGTAACCAAAATAAATAATCAAACAAATATTATGTATAATTTGTAAGATTATTAGCATGATGTACTTGTCAATTTTAGTCATCACATGTGTGCTTTGATGGACTATAATATCTATAAATGTACATTTTACCAATATGAATTTGACACACTTTGCTTTAGGGTTATATGAGCAGTTTACATATTTTTCTCCATCAGTAGTGGGTAGTTGGGCTTGGATGACGTATGGGATTGGCTTATCCTTGGATGAACCATTTTCTACTAGGTTGGGGCTTTCATCCACTAAAGTATTTGTGGTCTGTCCAACCTAATAACCTAATGCATAACAAGGCTTAATTATATTAATGTGTACTTTTCTGTATATATTTCCATATTGTTTCCCTTGGTCACTTGGTTCTTGATCCATACTCATTCTCCATTTCTATCCAAATGGTTCTCTCCTTGTCTCTTATTCCATGCTTTAGCTTCAGTCTATCAGGTCTGTTCTTGTTTCTTCAATTGTGTTTCTTGTTAAGTGTCTGCTCTTGTTTCTCGCATTGCTTTTCTTGTTAAGTATTGAATTTGACTTTGTTACTTTAGAGTCAATATAATACACTGACCTCGATTTTCTTTTTGCTCATTATCAGCGCTCATATACTGTGAGGAGAATGGTTACTCCTGAAGATAACCCTTTCCTTGAATCTGACACTGCCTTGGGAATAAGCCGCATTCGTTCCGATGTTTCTGGATCTAGACATCATCGCCATGTCAGACATGCTTTCCGTGAAGGACTTGCTGAGGTTAGCTTAATTCTAGGTTTTGTAGGGAGAATTTATCCTATTTTTCTGACCCTGAGGATGTTTCAGCTCCAATTACCTCTCACATTATTGAATCTAATTATTGCACAATGTTCTGTGATGGAGCTACTGTTAGAGGTTAAATCTTTTATCTATTGGTGATTGTATAGACATAAAATAACACATCTAAGAGTCGCATATCAGTATCGCAATCCCACTCTTTTGGATGAGTTTGCCGTGTATTATCTCCTTCTAATTCTTATTTTACTTTAAGCATCATAACTATTGTGCTTGAGATATGAGATTATCAGAGGATTCAGTTATGATGAAACCTTTAAGAGAGGTAAGGACTCAGATTTCACGAGGTATATTAAAGAATACAGATTACAAATTACTGTAAAAAATTTGTGTATTTTCTTTCATGCAACTCTCCTGTATTGCAAATCTCAACCTGGAATAAACCACTGTCTTACTAAGTCAAAGTTTGTAAAGAAGGTTGATCCATCAGAAGCACGCCGAGAATCTAAAAAATTGAACTTGCTAGTTTGTGGTTGTTAATTAGAACATGATGGAAGACACCTGCCAATCCATTCAAGCATTAACTATGTTCTAGACTTGTGTGAGTGTGAATCCACTAATCTCGGATACAATTTTGCATCTAATCTGAAAGAATTGGAGATTACTAAATTATTAGAAACCAAAATTTATTTGGTACAAGCTTGACAGTTGTGGGGCAAAGAGGTAATATTCATGATTGTTGGCTTTCTTAAAATATCACATTTAACTGGATAAAGGATGCGGTAGAGAAATATGCAGAAATACCAATTGTTCTTGCAAGATATAAGGACAATATGAGAAGTGGTTATCATCTTTCACTAAACTACCTTGTGTGAGAGTTCACACTAGATATTGTGAAGTAAATCTTTGTTGAAAGCTTTGACATGCTTGCACTTAACTCTCTAAAACTTTCTGAGTTTCAGAAAACTAACTGAGGTGTAACATTCCTAACATGAGAAGACCTTTAGAAATGGAAGTGGTGTCGGACAACCATTATCATTTGGTTGAGATCGGAATGTGCACATGACTGGATTCTCTAGTATCACTAGATTTAAAATTTTCGTCCGCATGTTGCTTGGCCGAGGCATATCCTTGCTTTCCTATGGAGTTGAATGGCTAGTTCAAGGCAAATTCAGCTTGATGTATGAATTGAATCAGCAATTCTCTTCATTGTTCTATTTTATGCATTGCTTATGGGCCATGAATAGAATCATCACTGACTTCTAGCATCTAAACAAAATGTTACAAAAATGTTGTATGGGAATGTTTAGAAAACTATGCCTGTACAGGGACATCATGCACATCAGTGGATTTTTCTGCTGTTGGTTATCCTTAGGTAGCTTACGTTGCTCGTTTGCAGATTGTGATGCTCCAAAGTAGTCTGCTGATGGGAGGGAGATTGGATGGGCTTGATAGATATAGGGATCTGAGGCTTGATGTTGATAACATGTCGTATGAGGTATGTCCGTAACTAGCTGAACACCTTTGTTTTATCTAGTTTTGATTTAAAATTTTTGACCTGCATGTCCGTGAAATATTACATCACTATAAGTGCCTTTACTTGGTGTGACAAACAGGAATTACTGGAACTTGGTGACAGGATTGGGTATGTGAGCACTGGACTGAGAGATGATGAGATAACTCGCTGTCTGAGGAGGAGTAAACTTACTATTTTGGATGATTTCTCATTCCATTTTGCCACAGAGGCGGAGAGGAAATGCAGTATATGCCAGGTTAGTCTTTGCAAAATTCTCTCTTCAGTTTGTGTGGACTTAGTTTTTACACGCCCTGTTTTTAAGCACCAATCTTTATTTCACTTTTGCAAATAAATTCGTGTTGCAGGAGGAATATGAACTAGATGATGAGACGGGGAAGCTGAGCTGTGGACACTTGTACCACATAGATTGCATAAAGCAGTGGCTTGGGCAGAAAAATACCTGCCCCATCTGTAAAAGGGCAGCTGTATCTCCATCTGAAGCTAAATAGGTTGCACGGCTCATAAATCTTGCTGCCGCTTTCATATTTTCTGTATAGATTTTGACATTGTTGAAAAAAAGATGATTCTTTGGTTTGGCAATTTCGTGTTTCTGTGCCCTAAAAATATGCCCATTTTTGTTGTTGACAACGGTGGTGTTGACGAAACTGTAAACTCAAAAAACATCATAAGATGATTGTCCTCTTTTACTGGTTGGTTGTGCAATTTCTTTGAAGAAACTCCTAATGTTGAGATCATTTACTCTGGGCTGCTCAAATGTCCACATTCTAGCCATTGAATCGTGGTTTAATATTTGGTTTGTGGGTGAGTTTCAATTTTCATGGATGAACCGAGGCAAGCTGCTACTTGGCCAATGTAAAACTGTGGTTAGTCCATACGAAAATCTATTCAGGCAGGCGCAGTTGTCATTATTGTTGTTATTTTGATTGTTTGAGAGAGACGTTTTGGAGGAATGCAATTCTAAATGTTGTACTGGATACTGAATAGAGGATGAGAATATATTTGATTGTGTTTTTGAATATGATCGGTATGATGTGTTTTTGAGGAAAAAGTGTTTAAGTAAATTATTAACATTTTTAATTTTTGATGTCTCTTTTTGAAATAGGATTTTGTATGATTTAGTTGGTTTTGGTCGAATTTTTTTTTAATGTTAGATATGGCTATTATATTAAAATATGATTAAAAGATGCAAAATATATGTTTATTTATTTATTGATGATTAAGACATATAAACTATATATATTGAGAGAAGTGTTTTAGAAAAATAAAAAATCTTTTTGAAAACATTTTGTGAGAACCAAATGTAATTTTCTCTTCAAAACAGAAACACAAAGTTCGGAAATAACATACTAGTTTAGATTTTTCACCCCTCCTTGGGTATTACGGACTATTTTTTATTTTAATTTGATGTATATATGTTAAGGATATTTAATTTTTAATTAATTATTATTATATAAATATTTTTAATATATATATATATATATTATATTTATAAAATAAAATAAGAAATGTGACATAACTAGAAGGTCGGACTGGGGGCCCTGTGGTGGTTGCATTTGGGGGTTTTGCACCAAATCAGCCTCTGTTTCATTGTATGTATAAAGACCAAATTCCATAATTTGCGCCCATTCATATCCTTCTATTTCCGACCCTTTTTCTTTCAAACATCCGCAAAAATGACAGCACCAGAATCCAATTCCAACGCCCAGTTTCCAGATGTCAAGCGCCCAAATGAATTCACGGACTCCAATTCTTCCCCCAAGAAAAGGCTGAAAACGGAGAGCAAATCGAACATTCAGAGTACTCCCACCGAAGCCTCAAGTGCAAATGAATTGGAGCCCCAGAATACCACCACGGAAGCGTCGAGTGCAAACGACTCATTGCACAAAGGTTTTTTTGCGTTAGAAGCCGATGCTGCTGAGGATAGAGGGTCGAGGCACACTATGGAGGATGCTTGGGTGGTGCTTCACGATGCCACCTTAGAATTCCGCGGAAAATTGAGGTTTATTAATCATTCTCTTCTTAATCTATTTATTAATGAATTTATACTTATTTTGATTCTAAGCGGTGCATGTTACAGAGTTCTAAAGCTTTAAGTTTCTTCCTTTATTTGTTTTATCTTATAGTTTGTTCAGCTTCAGGTATTACTTTTTTCTTGGCTAATTAATTTGTGTTTCTGCACAAGTCTTTTCCTCTTAATAATTATTTTTTACGTAATTTCTATCTCCAAATCCTTCAGGTGTTCTTTCTTATATTATTTGTTAATTTCCATTTTTCCTTGCATTTCGATTTCCATGGAACCCACCACCCTTGTTTTGTTTTGTTTTTGTTTTTCTTTTCTTTTTAATTTCTTTTGCCTTATAGATGTGCACATTTTGCGATTTATGATGGGCATGGAGGCCGATTAGCTGCGGAGTATGCAAAGAAGCATTTGCACGAGAATGTGCTCTCAGCAGGCTTACCACGTGAGTTGGTCTGTTTGTCTAAGCATTTAGTGGATTGGTTTTAATTTTAAGCGTTTGAAATGCAAAATTTTCTGATTCAGTTTTTCTTTAACATTCTTACTAATAATATTGCTTTCTGATGAATATTTCAGTTGGATGTTAAGTCTGCGAAGAAGGCTATACTTAATGGTATGCAAATATTCTAAATTCTCTTGCTTGTCGAATTTATTTTAAGAACTGGTTAAAGTCTGAGCATAGCTGTCTTTGAGTTTTCGAATTTTCTCATAGGTTTGCATGATACAAGGACATGATTTTGATGTTAATTTCTTCTTCTGAATAGGATTTCGGAATACAGATGAGGCTCTCCTTCAGGAAAGTGCTGCAGGTTCTCTGACAGTTTGCTACTTGTGTTATCTTTTCCAGTTTTTGCTCTTGAAGTGAAATCTCATACATAGATTAGAATTATATAAATAACTCAAAGAAGAGATCATTGGGCCAAATCCAAATTATTATTATCTTTTCTAAACTTCATATTGGATGACGGTGAAGATAGAATCATGTTTTGGGACCCAGAGTGATATCATTTTCTTTGGGTGGATCAGTTTGATATGCTGTTTGTGTCTTAAGGTTTTGTATGTGATCTTGAATTTTATAAACCACACAATGTTTCTTTGCACCTTGGAAGAGCTTGCAGCTGCATCGCACCTTTCTTATGTTAGTATGGAGTGAATTTTTGTTTCTTACTAGGTGTTTGCTATTGACCTCAAGTGCAGTAAATTGCACGCTAAATTCTTGAAACCTTGCTTCAAATTGAGAGTCCATTGATTTTGTATGCTGTGTTGAAATGTGAAATTGCTCAAATATTTTAACTTTTTTTGTGCTGTTCGAACTCTTAGAACAACCTTTTATTAGGTTCCTAGTTGTATATCTTTTGCATCACACCCTGATGTCACTTAACTGTTTCTTTATCTTCAGGATTTTGGCCATCGATCATAATATCTCTCCCTTCTCTGCAGATGCTCTTAAATTTGACATATTTGTTGAAACATAATAGTGTGAATTCAACTTTGCTTTCTTGGTAGGGGGATGGCAAGATGGTGCTACAGCTGTATGCGTGTGGGTATTGGGACAAACAGTAAGTTTTCTATAATTCAATATGTGTAACATTTCTAGAAACAGATTAGATGCTAGTGTTGGTGTTTCTAATGCTGTGCTATTAATTCTGGTTGAGTAGAATGAGATGCAATACCTGAGGATGAAGTATCTGTCCATGTTTCTATTCCTTGATGCATTCGCAAGGGTTGCTTATTATTGCGTTTCAGAGTACAACTTGATTGAGAAAATCATGAAAGAAATAGAGGGATCTATTATAAACAGAGAATTGAGGAAATTTGTTCTATTTCACACCTTGTCTATGACACAAGGTGATGGAAGCTATCTTAGAATGTTTAATCAAGATAAAGGCAGTTTATATGGAACAAAAATACAACAAATCTCCTCTATTTTATGGTTTTTAAATGTATATTAAGTTCCCAATTTATGTGACTCAATTCAAATGAGAAAGCAAAATCATTTCTGTCATGTTCATGTACATTATTGTGTGGAAAATTTCCAGTTCGATGATGGGAAGATAGGTCACATTTCATTTTTATGACCTACTCAGGTGTTTGTTGCTAATATTGGCGATGCAAAAGCTGTGGTAGCAAGATTATCTGCAGCTGATGATTCGCAGAATGGTTTGGGCATATCAAATCCATTGAGGGCCATTGTTTTGACTAGGGAACACAAAGCCATATATCCACAAGAACGAGCACGCATTCAGAAGGTCTGCTTGTGTGTTCTGATCAAATTTTGATGGTCATATCATTTCACAATCCCTGAAATTAAAATAATTGAGTGATGATGCCTGATTGTTCATAGGTATGACTAAAGGATTCTTGACATGGACAGCAAGCCTTTTTTTAAGTACTTTGATGCGTAACTACTTCTTGGAATCAAAGCTGCTATATCAAAGTTTCATATTTTGCAATCTGGGTCTCACATACTTTCAAATGGCATAAACTAATATTACTGATGTTTTCATTGTAGAAACCTTGATGTTAATTCTTGACTCTTGGGGTTCATCAATGGGGTTTTAAAGTGTTATAGAGAGGTCAGATTCTTCTTATAAGTTGGGGGTGGTGTTGCAGTGATTGCCAAGATATGTGGAAATTTTGTTCTTTCCATAACCAATCCTCTTAGTTCAAACAGTAGAGTGATGGCTTCTGTTTCTAAAAGTGATTTAGTTTAGAAAATCTTGGTAGCTTGTGAAATTAATATCAATCCTTTCATGATTCCATATATAATAAAGAGGTCAAAGGGTCTCCCTTGAATAAAGGGGTGAATGAATAGAGGTTGACTGCAACAGAGAGATTTGCAGCACCCAAACCATGTTCTCTTGCAATTTATTTCAGACAAATATGAGCAATACGACTGGACAAGGCTGTGGAATATGAATTTTTCTTTTTAAGCACTAGACAGCAGTATTATATATTCATACATATATATATGCTTATATGAACCTGACTTTTCAATTAGTATTTGTCTGCTATTTCAAACCTGGGTCATTTAACCTAGGAGTTAATGAAGAAAGAAGAAAATGATTTATCTTTTTCAACTTTTATAATTTCCTTATTGTTTGCCTATGCTGTTGTCAAGGATGATCACTTCATTGATTTGGTTGGCTAACTCCCTATTTACTGGACTAGCAAAAGTGGATCTGCTTGTTAAAAGCAATGACATATGGGCTTATAAAGGCTGACTATGTTTAACTGATTGTTAATAGCTTTGTAACATATTTTGAATATTATATAGTCAAACTGGTGGATTCAATACTCATAAATTGACTAACTCGTAGGAAAAGAAAAGGTTATCTACCAGCTGAAAGCTCTGAAATATAGTTCATCTATTTGAGGCTTGTGCCGTTAATTATGTATTCCATGTCTGCCGATTAAATTTTGGTTGTCTTACTCATTGAACATAGCAATATCTACTTAGATGAATAAAATTTCTGTGTATATGTAATTCCATAGGCTGGTGGATCTGTCAGTTCAAATGGACGTTTGCAGGGGCGGCTTGAAGTTTCTAGAGCCTTTGGGGATAGGCAATTCAAGAAGGTTCTACTTTTGGCGCCTTGCTCTTACCAAAACCATTTGCATTATTTCACTTTCTCTTATAACATGTTTGTATGTGCTTCACTTAAATGTTTTGGTTTCATTTTTCACCTAATTCCTGCACTCATGGAAGGGGGATGAGGAAAGATCCATTTGATAGTCAAGCTGCTTTGTTTATTCTCATAGTGATGCTAGGCGAGTTTCTTATGTCTAAGTGTTACCAATGAAAATGCCTGTATGGAAAACTTATGTACTAAGGTTTTGAAATTGGATTCAAGCTGAAGTACATTCAGATATCTGACATTATAAGAACATGCATACTCTGATGTGCAGCGTATTGTTTATGCGGTGGGGGGCTGGGTTAAAATCTTGCAGGTAGTAGTTCTGGGTTCCTCATCATGCTTGAGAGCAATAAACATGTTCTTGTAGTATTTTATCACATTTAACATGCTATTCTTTTTGGAAAGTGATGAAATGAATTTCAGGTGGGCGTTATTGCAATTCCTGATGTTCATTCATTTGACCTCACTGAGAGAGATCACTTTATAATTCTGGGCTGTGATGGCCTGTGGGGAGTATGTCTCCATCTCTGAGAACTGTCTAGTGATCTTTTATTATTTCGACTAGCTCTATCCTTCTTTTGCCTTTAGTTATACTAAAGTTTGATCAATATGAATGCATTACTTTCCAACTTTTAGGTGTTTGGACCAAGTGATGCTGTTGACTTTGTTCACAAGCTGTTGAAGGTTTGTTTTCATTTATATTTTGGTTCCTATTGTTTTCGCTCAGTATTCAAATATCTGAAGCCTCAACCTAGAGCGAAAGTTAAAAGTTCAAATCAAAAAAGAATTATGCGGTGGTTCACAAGCATCATATCAGTATTACGTTCCCTAGTTTATTAACAAATTTTCATCTATGAAGATGTGTGGGCTTACTTTTTATGAAGGTATTCATATAAATTTATGTTTATTGAAAGAGTAGGAGTAATAATTTATTTGTTTTTTGATTCACTATAAGAAATATAATGTAAAGTAATTTGAAAATTTATAGAGTAATTTAAAATTTAAAATAGAGGGAGATAGGAGAAACCACCCAAGACATCGATTTCTTGTAAGTTGCCACTTGCCATATAAACACACCAAAGAAACTAAGGTGGTCACTCTAGGTTCTCTCTCTAGTAATTCGGGTGCAAACTAGTCGAGCTAAGTCAATAAAAAGAACTTGAGCTTTCAAGCTCGTCGTTGGTCGAACTGAGTTTGAGCTGTGACTATGCCTTGATTTTTAGTGAGTCCAGAAGCTGGAGCTTGGGCTCTTGTGCCCACTGCTGCTGCCACTTCCACTGGGCTGCTACTGCCACCATTGACGGTGAGCTCAATCTATAATCCACAACCACAAGCCACCATCTCCCATAGTCACTCCCACTGTTGCTGCCCCACCTGCCAGGCATACCTTTCTTCATCTTGCCCAAGATCAAAGACTCTTCTCTCTCTTTTCTTCTTCCTCCCCTCCTTGTTGGCCCCCCTACCACCACCACTGCCGCTACCCTCTTTCTGCCCTTTTACTTCTCTTTGACTAACCAACTGCCCTCCTTTTTCTCTTCCTCCCTGCAGGCTGCAGCAAATCTGGGTTTCTCCCTCCCCCATTTTTATTCCTCTTCACCTCCATGACTGCCACCGTCTACTCCTGTACCAAGGGTACCACAACCCCAAAACTTACCCCACTGATCCAAGATCAAGGACAGTCAGATTGAAGATGATACTCTTTATTGCTGCCACTGCTGTGGCCTTCATCCTTGTCGGTATTGGAGGAGGGCTGGGGCAGTGGTAGGAAAGGAGGAAGGGAAAGAAGAAAGAAAATGCTTTTAGAGGAGTTATGGTGGCTGTAGTGTGGGTGACAGCTGATGACTAGTAGGGGACAGTTTTAACGATAGAAAAAGCTTGCAAGTTGTTGAACTCGACTGAGCTTGAAAAAGCTCTAGCTCAAGTCGAGCTACATCTAAGCCGGCTTGTTTGGCTCGCAAGCCAATTTGAATTATAATACCCTTACATCGTGGTGTGAGACATGTCATTTAGGATATAGAGGTAATACTAGTGTAACAAATGGAGCTTGCTCTCTGAAAGTGCAGTTGTCAAGAATGTAAAATGTCTTGCGAAACATATTTCATTCTTTCTTCTGCTTTAGTTATATTGTACTTATGATTGGGAGTTGAGATGGTTAAAAAACCTGACACATCTATGAGAAAGAATGTGTTGAGGCTAGCCTATTCAGCTCATGCTATTCTTAACATATGACAGGAGGGCTTACCAGTTACAGCAGTGAGCCGCCACCTTGTGCGAGAAGCTGTCCGTGAACGCAGGTGCAAGGATAACTGCACTGCAATTGTCATTGTTTTCAGGCAGCAGTAACTAAGTCTACCCAATTTCTGCCCATGTCGGACCTCACTGGCCAAAACCACTGGCGTTTTAATCTTTGCAATATCTGTTCAATGTTTGTCCTAGTTGGCTCGGTTTCACTAAAAACTGGTGTCTGGACATTGAGATCGGCTTGCTTAACATTTAGCAAACTTAGGAGAGGGGCTTAGACTTTCATTCTCTGAAGAATTAAATTCCTAGTTTCTCGTATTCACATTGGCATGCATTATTTGACGGCAGACAAGAACACTATGAAGAATTGTAAGGGCTTGTTTACATTGGCGAACCAATAAAAAAAATAGGTCAATCACTTGAGGTATGAGTCATTATAGAAAAATTCAAAGTATTGTAAAATTATTCCTCAATCTTTATCTCGGCTTTATGTTTTCTAGATGGTATAAACTGTCGCTAGAGAATTTGGTGTCCCAGGCACTGCGTGTTTTTTTTGAAAACTCTAAAATGCCTTCAAGTTAGTAAATTAGCAAATATGTTGAGATAAAAATATATGTGGATCTATTTGTAATATTTTTCTTACCATGAGGGCGTAATTTTAATATTTTTATCAATTGTACAAACTATAATTTAAAATTGCTTAGCATGAATTAAGTAAATTAGGTAAATATTCGCCTAATTCAAATTCCAAATAACTAAAATAAAGCATTCCTAAGAAAAATGTAAGCTTATTATTTCTTACGTTAATGTAATTTTTGATAGTTTAGATTGCTTATTGTAGATGATTTAATTTCCAATGTATATCTTGTGTGCAATCAAATGCTACCAAGTGTCAAAGCAAAGTGTAGTCAATAAAATCAAGTCTTCTAACCTAAAAATTTTGGAGTAACCAAGTTGTGGGCACATGGTGTAACTAAACTATGCGGACCACTCAAGTCAAAGTAAATATTTGATATTACCTCTTATATAATGTTGATATTGAAGAGATAAATATGAAAAAATTCAAGACATTTTAGGATATTTAATTTCAACGCAATTAAAAATCTCCTACTTAAAATATCCATACAAAAGGGCGATTGAGGCTCATTAAAGGAGAAGCACACATATATGAAAATGCACACAAGTATAAGTACACGTACATACTCAAAATGGATACATGCTTTGAGAAGTACAAGCTCACATATAAAGTTTAAAATACAAGTACTCAAATCTTCAAGTTCAAGACTCAAGTCTTTGAAACTTCAAGTCGAGAACTCTAGTTTTCAAAGTTTCAAGTCCAAAACACAAATACTCATGTCTCAATTACGACGAAATATTATTATTGTGAATGTTCTATACTTCTTTAAGCCGCTAAATCATCAAGTCCCTGTGATTGAAAAGCCCATATTCGATTTCAAGTTAAATGCGTAGTGCACATGTGTGTATAAATTAAATTTATACATACATATATATATATATATATATATATCTACTCCACATTTCTCATATTAATCCTATCTCTACTCTAAAGGAAGTTTGAATCAAGATTCCTTATTATGATGAGGTTCTCAATCAAATTATGGGATAGATTGGATGCATCTAACACAAGGTGGAGAAGTATAGTTTAATATTGTAGCAAAATTATAGGTAACTATTTGAACTTGTTTGAAAGCAACAAAAACCTTGTCACACAAAACAATTAGCGGAATTTTGAAATGGCATATGCCAAAAAGAGAATTTTTGGCCTAATTCATGAATCTCATGCTGGCATAAATTTGATTAACAAAAGAAAATTAAAGCGCCGTTGCAGGACTGGCGACAGTTTTCCTTTTTAAGTTGTGCAATGTGATTGTGGTATTTATTTATTTATTTATGCATATTGAGAACAAAGGATTTCTCTCCAAGCACTTGTAGTTTTTCATTTTTAAGCTTAATTAGGGGGAATCTCATTTATCTCTCTGGGTTATTGGATGAAGTTTCAATTATTGGATGCTTTTAAGGGTTATCTATAATATTGAAATGGCACCTATTTCATTTCATACGTGTGATGGTGATTTATTTTATTTTTGTATAGTTAAAACAATGAACTTAAATGTCCTTCAAATTTGTCTTGGACACAAGGTGAACAATAAATAATTTTCACATTCAAATTTATAGACTTTTTATAGTTAAACAAAGATAATTTTTTTTCAGGAATTCACTCGGTTTGAACTCGGAATCTCACTCTTTATGTGTGATAATAATGTCATTCAATCAAAAATCACTCGATTTTTGGTTAAACAAAGTCCCTATAAATGATATATCATATATAACCTATTTAAGTACATATTCAAAAATTTTAAAGATCTCACTTGATAAACCTTAAGCATTGACATATGCATGTGCGTAGCTCACACCAATCTCCTAAAGGGTGCACGCTGCATGATTTTCAAAAATAAAGAAAGATTTTCTGAATTTTTCTTATAGAATAAGATGGTCTTTTGCCTATTATCTTTGGTTGTCACATTGGCTCAAATGTATTTCTTTCTGCATAATTTCGTCATAATTCATCATATTCTCTCTCTATTTCAGATTTACTAATGTATGATTCCCAAATCACAAGGGGCACATGCTGCCTGTATGTATCCTTCCATTTTGTTAGTCTCTCTATCCAATTAAAATAAGACTTGAAGGCATTGCATATATGAAATATATACATTCACAAACACACATGATGTTCAATTACATTATTTTTCCTCTAAAATATTGTTGTCTTTTATAACTTCAGAAAACAACTTCTTAAGTTCATTATATTTTGCCAAACTTCAATATTAGTAGGGGTTTTCAACGAAAAATTACGATATCTGCAAAAAAAAGTATCGAACTTCTTATTTTACCTCTAATGAGGCAGTCCTTATATTTTATTTACTAAAATACACTTAATCATTTTGAAAGAAAATCAATAAAATAAGAAATCCCTGACTTCCTTGGCTGGCACTGGCCAAATTTTCAGACAAGGTTGAAATCTTTCCAAAATGATTGATTAACCAATTTGTCATCGATAATGTGCAGACAAAATGGTTAAATAAAGTAGCAATAATTTGAAAATGCAGATTGGTCCATGTCCTAAGTACCTGCCCAACATGGACAACTGCTGCTTTGTCTCCCTAACAAAGTTCAATTTCAAGTCAACAAATCAAATGGGATTTAGTTAAACTTAAAATGTAGCAACAAAAACTGCACTTAATACATTGTATTAATATACTACACAGATCTCTCATAATGAGACTGAATGATTGCTCTTTGCAATTTGCATATGCTTGGAGGCAGCTAACCACCACCTTCTTCATCAACTAATACACACTATTAAAAATCTCTCTCTCTCTCTCTCTCTCTCTCTCTCTGTGTTTCTATATCTATCTATCTATCTATCTATCTATATATGTAGAATGATGCTATTACTGAGCATTGTAGCACTTTATATTTAGCACAAAAGAGAAACAGAGAGATGGCACAAGAAAGGGTCATTTCTGAGAAAGTGAGGCTTCTAATTTCACTGCTTATATTGCAGTTTTGCTTTGCAGGATTCCACATTGTCTCCAGAGTTGCACTAAACATTGGTGTCAGCAAAGTTGTGTACCCTGTTTATAGAAATATTATTGCGTTGCTGTTGTTGGGACCCTTTGCCTTCTTCTTGGAAAAGTGAGAGCTTTTGGATTTGGACGATTCTTCTTACAATTTTTTGACTTAGATATACAAATATATATATGTATATCTAACCATCTAACTGCTTATGCATTTGTCTTGTCTTTATTTACAGGAAAGAAAGACCACCTCTCACATTCTCTTTGCTGGCACAGATTTTCCTT
Source organism: Jacaranda copaia (assembly GCA_014898725.1). Taxonomy (NCBI): domain Eukaryota; kingdom Viridiplantae; phylum Streptophyta; class Magnoliopsida; order Lamiales; family Bignoniaceae; genus Jacaranda; species Jacaranda copaia. Next base: position 227,003 of record JACGDI010005591.1, read on the forward strand.
CTAGCATTAGTGGGGTGAGCTTAGACACTCAATTTTCTTTTTCTTTTTATATTTGCTTGTGTTACCTAACTACTACCATACAACTTACTGTTTTTGCCCTTTTCCTAGAATCACAGCAAACCAGGGCTTTTACATCTTAGGTTTGTACTATGCATCTCCAACCTTCGCATCTGCAATGCAGAACTCGGTACCTGCAATTACTTTCATCATGGCATCTGCTTTAAGGTATGAAGGATCTCGCACAGTGCCAGTCTAAGCAGATTAGCCCAGCACACTTATCCTCAATAATTTGGTTGTTTAATTTTCAGGCTGGAGCAGGTTAACATCTGGAGGATAGACGGACTGGCGAAAATTCTAGGGACCATGGCAAGTGTAGGAGGTGCCACAATTATCACTTTGTATAAAGGGCCTCCTATTTTGCACCAGGCATCAAGAAATTCACAGGGAGAGAGTATGAGTATGGTTGATTCTTCAACAAACGTGCAGAGCTGGACATGGGGTTGTATATTTCTCGTCAGTCACTGCTTATCCTGGGCTGGCTGGATGGTCCTTCAGGTAAACCCTATCTATACTAACAATTTCCCAAGCTTAAAAGATGCTTATAGTGAATTAAGACAAATAAAAATGTCATTTATTTCATCAAACTAACGAAGTTGGTAGCACCTTGGGAAGTCCTTAATCTAACGAGCTTCTGAGCTCTAACAGTAAATAGATTTATTATAAGCTCCTGTCAGAAAAAAATTATCACAAGCAGTAATGTATCATAAGATCACTTGACTATAATATTTATAAATATGTCGACCTATAAACAATGGAAACCAGTGGAGAATTATCTCCTTATGCCTCCTACATGCTTTTCAATCTACATAATTATTTGGAATTCTTAGCTTTGTGTTAAAAAGAAATGCTTAGAAGAAATCCAGCATGAGAACACAGGTAAAGCTGCCTACAGAAATAAGTAGCAACAAACCCTTAAATCATCAACTAACCAAGCTTCAATTCTTAACATGCAGGCTCCCATAGTGAAGAAGTACCCAGCCAAACTCTCACTCACATCATTCACATTCTTCTTCGGATTAATCCAGTTCCTATTTATAGCAGCTTTTGTAGAAAAGGATCCAAAGCATTGGCAGATCCAGTCTGGGGAAGAAATCTTTACAATCTTATATGCTGTAAAACTTCAAACCAACTTGACTGTTGCTTAAATGCTAATTGTCTCACATGAAGGCATAACTCAGCTACCATATACTGGCTCTGGCTGCAGGGAATAATATCTTCAGGTCTTGTAATATCTTTACAGACCTGGTGCATCCAGAAAGGAGGTCCAGTGTTCGTCGCCAGCTTCCAGCCAGTTCAGACAGTACTAGTTGCCATCATGGCATTCATAATCCTCGGTGATCAGTTATACTCTGGAGGGTATGTGGCAGCATTAAAGTAAACGGGTTATAATTAATAGACTTCATAAAACAACCTGAAAGAAGTTCAACTACCAGGATTGAATTTTTCCATTCTGATTTGTTTCCACTGTCACAGGGTCATTGGAGCTGTCCTAATTATGATTGGCCTCTATCTAGTCTTATGGGGAAAAACAGCAGAGACAAGATACCAAAGCCAAGATACTGAAGACACATTGACAAAACATCTATTACAGGGCAACAACAATGATCAGGAGTGCCCTGATTGAACAGATTTTCCAAAATGTTCTCATCTATCTTTGTCAACAAATTCAGTTTACACATGCCGACAGGCTCAAAACAATAGGCCAATTTCATAGAGAATGCCCAACTGCCCTCAAACGGGCTTAGCATCAACATATGTTAACATGTAAATCTTCATTGTTCAAATTTCTTAAGTATTCAAGTTTGAAAAGAAAGCACCTAACTTTGGTGTCTTAGTGCAAAACTGGGGTTCAAAGAAGACAAGCAATTTGCAGAAGTAACTTCTTATATCATACATTATTATAAACAGCATTCAAATTTAACAGCACACAGCTGTTCTGGCAAGTTCACAGAAGGTGGTTTAGCAAATTCAACTCTCAAACTTTTCATACTAGATTTTATGTTGGATGAAACAATAAGATAATCTCCACCAAAAACGTTAATGAAGGATATATTAGTTCCTGCCACAATTTATTTACTACTACCATAACATCTCCATGGAATTAGAAAACAGGTTGGCTATTGCATACAGTGTTTCTGAGCCTACCGGTCACAGATTGGGACATATCAGGCTCTAATAGCCCTGAATTGGCCTTCTTTCCATGGGGAATGGAGTAGGGTTAGGCCCTATACTTACACAACTGAAACCAGCACTTATACCACGCAAGAATGATACAGGAGGAAAATTTGAAAATAATATTCTTCAATTAACACAATTAAACAACAGAAGCATAGATCCACCAAGTCTACGAGAACGTTACAGGGGGCTTTAATGTCATGGATATCTGCCTGTTTTTACAATGCCCCATTTTCATTGAGACATTGTGCCCTTCGTAAAGCAATAATAAAATAAAGTAAACAACAGATGAAGAAACCCATCCTTGATTTAAAAAATAAACGAGTCTAGTTCAAAATAGCCCAAAAGCCACTAAATTGAGTAAAAACCACACAACAATGCGAAGACAATACCTTGAAAAAAAAAGTTTCCTAACAGCCAACATTTCAATGTTTCATCAACTCTACCTCACTGTAACAATGTCGTCAATCTTCAAGATCATGCGAACACACTCCATAGCCAAGGTAATTGCGCTTGTGCTCACCAGCAGGGGCTGCACCACATTCTCCTCCAAAATGTTAGTGATTTGTCCCTTCCTCACATTGATACCTGCATTGATCTCACCTTGTGCATGCCTATTCCTCAATTCAGTGACAATGGCAATGGGATTCAACCCTGCATTCTCAGCCAAGGTGTAAGGAATAACCTCAAGTGCTTCAGCAAATGCCCTCACACAGTACCCTTCCATCCCCTGCAGCACCTTTGCCCAAGCACCTAACTGTCTTGAAAGCTCAATCTCAGGTGCCCCACCACCTGCAATCAGAAACTTCTTGTTCACCAAACACCTCACTACACACAGAGCATCATGCAAACTTCTCTCAGCCTCATCAATCACCAAGTGGTTTGAACCACGCACCAGTACGCTGGTAGTTCTCCCCATGTCCTTAATCCCTGTAATCTTCACAATCTTCCCACCATCTCCCAATGGCACCTCTTCCACCAAATCTGCATACCCTAACTTCTCCGCACGGAAATGTTCAATATTTGAGATGGGCAAGCAGTTCAAAGTCTTGGTGATAAACTCAATCTCATCCCTCTCAACATCTTTAATAACTAAGATCTTAGCCTTAGCCAAATAATGCAAAGACAAGTCTGTGACAGCATCCCTCAAGATACTCTTTTGAATCAACAACACATTACACCCCGTAGCTTTGATTTTCTTAATCATCCCTAAGATATAATTTCTCTCCTCCTTCAAAATCCTATCCATCTGTGAATAGTCAGACACCACAATGCTCTGTTCTATATCAGTTTTAGGCGGGGAAATCTGAAACTGTATCACACCTATCTTAGCATTTTCCACTCTAGTTGGCCCGCCAGCAGCATGACTCACCTTCTTATCAAACACCAGCCCTTTGATCAATTCAGTATCATCTACAGTCCCACCTAATTTCTTCACAATCTTAATATCTTTCAAATCCACTAAATCAGGTTTATCAGGGTCAACCACAGAAAGCACAGCGTCAACAGCTAAAGGGGCTAACAGAGTAGAGTACTGCGAGACTACCTTCGAATTGAGAGATGTGGAGGCCGATTTGACGAGAGAGTCGCGATCCGACAACTCCACAGGGACCGCCATAGCAGTTAAAATCTCAACGCATTTAATCGAGGTCTTGTGGAGGGAATCGGAAACGATAGTGGGGTGAATGCCAGCGGTCAAGAGACCAAGTGAAGCCTTGAGTAGTGAGCCGGCAATGACAACAACAGTGGTAGTGCCGTCCCCCGCAACGATATCCTGAGATTTGGAGAGCTCGACGAGAAACTTGGCGGCGGGCTGGAGGACCTCCATCTTGTTGAGAATGGTGGCACCGTCGTTGGTGATTATGACCTCACCTGATGCAGTGGAGATCATCTTGTCCATACCCTTGGGACCGAGGCTGGTTCGCACTGCGTCCGCCACCGATTGCGCCGCCGCTATGTTGGCCATACGGATGTCGTCCTTCCGCTTGTTGTCAACGAAGGTCTCCGTCGACTTCGCCTTTGAGACCGCCGGAGCCGCCATTGATTGAAATATGAGGGAAGAATAGAGATTTGAAATGTAAAACCCTAGAGAGAGAGAGAGAG
>JACGDI010005591.1:231350-314395 GCA_014898725.1 Jacaranda copaia
GAGAGAGTGAGCGAGTGTTAGATCGCACAGGGTTTTCTAGAAACGGTTGGAAATGTATTGTGAGTTCGCTACAGTGTTTTGTATTCTATACACAATAAAATGTTTACTGGGACAATTATTTGTCTTAATTTTTTTTTTAAAAAAAAAAATTACTTTCAAGCTTCATTTACTTGAATCTCCAGTATTATAATGACATTTAAGATGATGAGATGAAACGTTGGATGAGTTAGCTATCAAAAACGAGAAAAAAAACGTTGAATGGACAATAATTTTACGATTAATATACATTTATTTACTTTATCAAATAAACTATGACATGAAGAGTGATCGTTTACGTAAATTGTTTACTTATCTAAATTTAGAAAAGATAGTATATATGATCAAAATTAATCCTAAATTAAATTATATTTATTAGTTTATATTTATTTTTTTTCAATTATATCTATCCATTCATTTTTTTTAACCACTTGGATCATTTGTTTCATTTTCTATTCTATTTTTTATTTCAATTTATTATATTTATACCAAATATATCTAATTTTTAATTACTTATTTTTATAAAAAAAATATTTAATATACATATCATATATTGATAAAATGAAATAAAAAATAAAATAGAGAATGAAATAAGAGAGATTTATTTAAAAGTACCAAAACCATTTTTCATTTTTGTGATAAGTCTCAACTTGATTTTGTTTAGAATAAACTCTTTAATTTTGTTAGAATTTTACAATTAACTCCTTACTGACTTGATTTGACAAAAATGCCCTTAAGTATAATATTTTTCACTTATTTTTTTTTTACTTCTTTGTCATAAATAAAAGCAACAGTAAACCCTATCAATAGCAGTATCATTTTCAAAAATAGGAAGAAAAAAAACGCAAGCTCCATGGCAAGAACGAAAATAATTGTAGGAGTCAACAATCACCAACCCGACATCTGCATTGTCTTCTTCTCTTTTTATTTTCATTATTTCTGGGTTTCTTCTTCTTCTTAGTTGCTTCTGAGTTTTTTGTATTTTTCGAACAATGTCAACCAGTAGTGAAGTTGGAGTGTTCAATCAAGTGTTGGAGAGTTGTCGTTATAAAAACCAGTTTCATATAATGTCAATTAACGATATTACGACTTTAATGGATATGTACATTAATCTCACAAGAAAATAGAATGAAATTAACACCGAACTCTTTAGTTTGCGATACACTGCTCCACATCAAAGATTGTACATGATATTGATTGATGACGAAACTGTCCTGAATATGGTTTTATTGCATTTGACATTGAAGATGAACATTATTGACATCCTGGTAAATCGAAAGAATGAATCACGCAGTAGTGCCAAGAAGAACTATGATGTTTTAAGATAATACTTCCACAAAATCTAAACTGTACTATAGTTTGTAAAGTTTTGTACATCAAGTGTTCTGAAATTGTATTTCGTTTATTTGAAATTTTTTTTTTACTTAGAGCGTTTTACATTATACTTCATTGCAAAAAAAAAAAAAAAATGCATTTCATTTGACAAAAATTGTACACCATTATTTAAGTTTTATACTTCAAGTATTTAACTAAACGATTATAAAAAATTGTACTATAGTTGCTGGGGTTTTATACTTTAGTTATTTGGAAATTATACTTCACTTTATCCAAAATTGTACTTCATTTTTTTAAAAATTATACTTCATTTTACTTAAATCTGTACTCTATTCATTAAAGTTTTATATTTTAAGTGTTCTATTTAATGATTATCTAAAATTGTATTGTAGTTGCTAGGGTTTTATATTTAAACTACTCCACTTTATACAAATTTGTACTCCAATTTTCTAAAATTATACTTCATTTCACATAAAATTGTACTTTATAATTTAAGTTTTATACTTCAAGTATTCTACTAATGGATTATCAAACATACTGTAGTTGCTAGGATTTTATACTTCAAATGTTCGGAAATTAAACTTCACTTTATTAAAATTGTATTTCTTTTTTCTAAAATTATACTTTATTTTATACTTTATTTTAATTAAACCTGCACTCTATTAATTGATTTTCTATATTTCAAGTGTTCTATTTATTGATTATCCAAAATTATACTTCTTTTGCTGGAATTTTATTCTTCACGTGTTTTGAAATTTTACTTTCCTATTTGTAAAATTGTACTTCTATTTTCTGAAATTATACTTGCTTCATTTTACAAAACTTGTAATTTATTCATTAAAATACTATATTTCAAGTATTCCAAAATTGTACTTTATTTTATTTAAACATATACTTCAATTAGCTGAATCTATTATATTTCACTTTATTTAAAATTGTGCTTTTTTTTTTTTTGAAATCATACTTCATTTTATCTAAACTTGTACCCTATTCATTAAAGTTCTATATTTCAAGTGTTCTATTTATTGATTATCCAAGCTTTATTTAAAATTTTACTTTTTTCTGAAATTATATTTCATTTTATACTTTATTTTACCTAAAATTATACTATATTCATTGATTTTCTACACTTTATGTGTTCTATTTATTGATTATCCCAAACTGTACTATAGTTGCTAGGGTTTTATACTTAAACTATTCAAAATTATACTTTACTTTATACAAATTTATACTCTAGTTATTTGAAATTGTTCTTCATTTCATATAAAATTATACTATATTATTTAAGTTTAATACTTCAAGTGTTCTACTAATTGATTATCAAAAATTGTATTACAGTTGTTAGGATTTTATACTTCAAATGTTTTAAAATTATACTTCAATCTATTAAAATTATTTTTTTTTCTTTGAAATTATACTTCATTTATCAACCTTAAGGGATGTAGTCAAGGAGGAAATTAGTTTGACCAATGTATCACACAATGAATTGGCTTTAACTAGCAACTCAATTAATGCATAAAGGAATTGCATATATCGGGAGGGTCAGACATTCAAGGATGCTCAGGAGTTCAGAATTATGCTTAAAAATTATATGGTGTCTACTTTGCGGTTATTTAAATACAAGAAAAATGGCAACAAAAAAATCATAGCCATTTGCAGTGATAAAAATTGCAAACGAAGAATCTATACATCAAGGCGTGAGGTTAATAAATTATTTGGCATTCCAAAATGCAATCTAGAGCACACATGTGGTGAGGCTAATCTTCAAACAAGGGGACATCCTAAAGTCGATTCCACTTGGGTTGCTAACATTGTAAAGGATAAATTGAGATTAGAGCCATGTTATTGGCCCTCTATCATATTGAAAGATGTCTACAGAGAATACGATGTGGAACTTAGGTACCATAAAGCATGGATGGGTAAAGAATTAGCTATACATGACATCCATGGCTCTGAGAAGGGATCTTATAAGTTGAGGTGGTACTGTGATGCTGTGAAGAGGACAAATCCTAGAAGTATTGTAGACTGTGATATTAATCCAATTAGTCAAAAATTTTGTCAGCTATTTATATGTTTTAGTGCCTATCTTATTAGTTTTCTCAGGGGATGCAAGCTGTTGATATTTTTAGATAGCACTCATATTAAAAATAAATACAAAGGATGCTTACTTAATACTGTCAGTAAGGATGCTAATGATGACTTATTCATGCTAGCATATGCAGTTGTTGACTCTGAGAATGATATTAATTGGGAGTGGTTCTACTTCAAGCTAAGAAATACCTTAGATTCTTAATATCTGCCTGGTTTATCAAGGTTCACTTTCTTCTCTGATCGACATCCTAGTTTTCTTAAGGCCCTTCCTATGGTATTTTTCGGTAGCCACCATGCATATTGCTTGAAACACTTAGTGGATAACTTTAAGAAACAAGTAAGTGTATTTTATCTTTGTTTGTGAAACAATTATGAAAAATAAACTTTAATTTGTAACATTTAGCACATTACTATTCTGTTATTTTAAATTCAGGTATTAAGAAAGTACCCTCTATATAACAAGAAACATTGGTACTCTATTTTTATGAAAGCTGTATATACGCATATAAGGTAGGAGTATACACGACATATAGACAACATCTTGGAGTTGTTGCTGCTTGCCAGAGACTTTATTATGCAGTCTGACCCACTATGTTGGGCAAATTCCTTATTCATTGGAGATCGATGGGGGGTAATAAACAATAATCAAGCAGAATGTTGGAATATTTGGGTTAAACCAACTCAATTTATGCCAGTTGCATCCATGGTTGATCACGTACGCACTCAAATAATGGCTATGATGCATGATTGATGAGAAGAATCTCATAAGATGGTTGGTCAAATATGTCCCAAGAAAAAGAAAAAGTTCGCAATCAATCATATGCATTCTCGTAACTTAAAAGTTGTCATGTCTAGCGGTTGGAGCTTTGAGGTGATTGAGCAAGATAAATCGTATGCTATAGATTTATATGGCAGGGTTTATTTATGTAAAGCATGGTAGATTGATAATATACCACGCAAACATGCTTGTACTTGTATCGAGTCAAGGTCACTTTCACCATATGACTTCACAGATCAATGCTACTAAGTTGAGATATATCAACAAGCATACCAAACAGTGATAAACCCTATTCCTACATTTGATATGAATTTGTTTCCGTCAGATGATGATGGCCCCATTAATCCACTTGATTGCCGATCTTAGCTTGGGTGTAGAAGGACACAAAGAATTTCATCATAAATTGAGAAGTGTGTAATTAAGTGTAAAAGGTGTGGTAGAACAGGGCATAATCGTTGAACTTGTAAAGAATCAGTAAATTAGTAAAATTTTGTACTTCAACGAAAAATATTTTATACTTTGTTTGTTTAAGGTTTGTACTTCATTTATTCAAATTGGCTGCCCAGTTTAAATGGAACTGAAGTGTTCTTCAACGAAACATATTTTATACTTTATTTATTTGGGTTTGTACTTTATTTTCTTTGAATTTTACTCATTTTCTGCCCAGTTGCAAATGAATTGAAGTGAACTTCAAAGAAACACATTTTATACTTTATTTGTTCTAGGTTTGTTCTTCAATTCCCTCAAATCATACTCAAATTATCATTGGAATCAAAGTGTACTTAACCAAAAATATTTTATACTTTATTTGTTTTGGGTTTGTACTTTATTTCCTTCGAATTGTACTTAAATTCCTTGCCCAGTTTCAATTGAATTGAAGTGAACTTCAAAGAAACACATCTTATACTTTATTTATTCAGGGTTTGTACTTCATTTTACTCAAATTGGCTGTCTAGTTTAAATGGGACTGAAGTAATCTTCAACGAAACACATTTTATACTTTGTTTGTTTTGGGTTTGTACTTCATTTTCTTTAAATTATACTTACATTCCTTGCCCAGTTCAGTTGAATTGAAGTGAAGTTAAAAAAAGTACATTTTATCCTTTATTAGTTCTTAGTTTGTACTTCAATTTTCTTAAATTGTACTCAAATTGACTGCCCAATTTTAATAAAACAAAAGTGTAATTCAACGAAACATATTTTATACTTTTCTTTTTCTGGGTTTGTACATCAATGCCTCCAAATTATATTCAAATTCGCTTTCCAATTTCAATTTAATTTAAGTGTACTTCAAGAAAATATATTTTATACTTTGTTTGTTCCCCGTTTGTACTTCATTTAAGTCAAAATCATTGTCAAATTTCAACGAAAAATATTATAAATACTGATAAAAAATTACACTTACATAAAAAATAATATTACAAATAAAGTATGCTTCAATTTACATATGTATTTACATACGAAGTACAAATAATTTAATATTTCTTGGCATTTTTTTCTTATTTCGACAATTTTGAATTTAATACCTTAATATTTTTACTAATATTGTTGAATTGAAATTTGTTCAATGATTTGAATTTTAAGTCTTGGTAAATAATAACCTAATTATAAAAATGTGTAAGATATTTATCATATGAATAAAATAATATTAAAATTTTAATTTATTAACTACTAGTGTTCAACCGATGAATGTTGTCAATCACAATAATAAAAGAATTCTTATGCTTTCAAAGATGTTAACAAGTGAGAATTTGATGATAATATCCACAAGATTACCGGTACAAATACATACTTCACATGATACGATAATTTAAAAATATTGTACATGATAACATTTTAATTATTGAAGAATAATTTTTCAATCGCAATAAGTGTACTTCAAAAGAATATATTTTAGACTTTATTAGTTCAATATTTGTATTTTAGTACGCCAAAATTGTACTCACATTCACTGTCAAGTTTCAATTGAATTGAATTGAAGTGAACTTTAAAAACATATTTTATACTTTGTTTGTTCAGGGTTTATATTTCATTTTCCTCAAATTATATTCAAAATTCCTACCTAATTTCAACTGAATTGAAGTGAATTTCAAAGAAACATATATTATACTTTATTTTTTCTTGGTTTGTACTTCACTGTCCTAAAATTGTAATCAAATTAGTTGCCTAGTTTCATTGGAATCGAAGTGTACTTCAATGAAATACATTTTATACTTTGTTTGTTCTAGGTTTGTACTTTATTTCCTTTGAATTGCACTCACATTCCTTGTACAATTTCAATTGAATTAAAGTGAATTAAAAGAGACACATTTTATACTTTGTTTATTCAGAGTTTGTACTTTATTTTACTCAAATTAGCTACCCAGTTTCAATGGAACTGAAGTGTGTTTTGATAAAACACATTTTATATTTTTTTTGTTGTGGGTTTGTACTTCATTTCCTTTGAATTATACTTACATTCCCTGCCCAGTTTCATTTGAATTGAAGTAAATTTCAAAGAAACACATTTATACTTTATTTGTTCTGGCTTTGTATTTCACTTCCCTCAAATTATACTCAAATTCGTTGCCCAGTTTCAGTAGAATCAAAGTGTACTTCAACAAAAACTAATTTATACTTTGTTTGTTCTGGATTTACACTTCATTTTTCTTCGAATTATACTCAAATTCACTGGGCATTTTCAATTGAACTGAAGTGTACTTCAACGAAACACATTTCATATTTTGTTTATTCTAAGTTTGTACTTCATTTTAGTGAAATTGTACTTAGATTCACTCCTTATTTTTAATGGAATTGAAGTTTACTTCAATGATACATGTTTAATACTTATTTTTTTTGGGTTTGTGCTTTATTTTTCTCATATTGTACTCAAATTTATTGCTTAGTTTTCATGAAACTGGGCATATTATATATCAGCGCAATGGTTATACTTTATTTTTTCCACTTTTATATTTCATTTTCCTCAAATCGTACTCAATTCACTGCCCAATTTTAATTCAAAATATTATACATGCTTGATGAAAAACTACACTTACATACAAAATAATATTATACATACAAAGTGTGATTCAAATCTTGGCATTTTCACGACTTAATATTATATATGTCATTGTCGCACAGTATTTGTCCATGTCAATTGTTCTAGTAGACCTCCAGAACTTGAAGGTGTCTCTAGCAAAACATTATGCACAAAGGCACATATAGACACCGCAATCCATTGTACCCTTTTGCTGTTTGCTTTTTTTTTTTTTTTTTTGCCTTATGTACTCGTCCACATGACACCCCAATGAAAGCTTCATATACTAAGAATAGAATAAAGCTTACAAAAATATTGATCAGTTGTTAACTTCCTACTTTATGAAGAAATCACAGAGAAAGGAAGCAAACTTACAATGGCAGTAGCTATCGGTTTGTATCTGACATCCATTATTGAATTCATATAAAAAAATGACTCAAGGTGTCAAGGAAAACCAAAAATCAATAATGGTGCCGAAAAATCGGTAGGATTATGTAACGACACTGGTTTACAACATCCAACATGAGGTCTTCCAAATCTTTACGGGTGAAAGAGTTAAGTGTAGGTATCATCTCCATTAATTCTTCATTCTTAATACCCTTCAAGTTACATCCCTCGAGTCTATCTAATATATTAACCTACGAAGTATAAAACAAATGGTTATACTAATTGAAAACATGAATTAAATTAAGTTGGGAAACTGCCACATATCTGCGCTATTGTAGACGTAAACCACACCTTGTGGTGACATTTGTTGCCGAAAAATGGGTTGTATAATATCAACATGTAGCAGTCTACTATGTTATCGGTAAGTTCTCCTCCAAATAAGAGCTCACAAAAGTTTCTTCCATCTAAAAACTGTCTTGCTTTCTCCCAAACAGTCACTCTACACAATTGTGAATTGTTAGTTCAGACACCAATTTATCCAAAAGAAAAATAATAAGCAAATTCTGTTACCCCAAATTATCTTTTCTAACAAAATTGTCGATGACTTCTCGCTCTTCTATCACTCTTCTATTGGAATAAGTTCACGACCTCTATAATCAGTTCTTCCTTTATAGGGATCAGATACTTCAATCTTCGGGTTAGCTGGTTCCTTTTCCACCTGAATTGGACTGATGTCTTTAGTCTCCTACAGTACAAACTAACATATTAGGTATAAAGTATTAATAATTGAAGTACTAAAGACTAGCACATTAAGTTCAAAGAATCAAGTATTGAAGTATCCCTTATTAAAGTACAAAATATACCAACATGGAGTGTAAAATCCAAGCACAATTAAGAACAAAGAATTAATTATTGAATTATCTCCTATTGACGTGCAAAATATAACCTACTGGAGTACAAAACTCAGCACATTGAGTGCAAAACATCATCTATTGAAGTATCCCCTATTAAAATATAAAATATAACTAACATGGAGTACAAAACTCAAGCACATTAAGTGTAAAGTATCAACTATTGAGGTATCTCCTATTAAAGTACAAAATATAACCAACATGGAGTATAGAATTTAAGCATATTAAGTACAAAGTATCAACTATTGAAGTATCCCCTATTAAGTACAAAATATAGTCAACATGGAGTAGAGAACTCAAGTACATTAAGTGCAAAGCTACAACTATTGAAGTATTCCCTATTAAAGTACAAAATATACCAACATGGAGTAAGAAATCTAAGCACATTTAGTACAAAGAATCAACTATTGAAGTATCCCTTATTGAAGTACAAAATATAACCAACTTGGAGTACAAAACTTAGACATTAAGTGCAAAATATCTTCTATTAAAGTATCCCCTATTAAAGTACAAAATATAACCAACATGAGTACAAAACTTAAGCACATTAAGTGCAAAGTATCAACTATTGAAGTATCCCCAATTAAAGTATAAAATATAACCAACATGGAGTACAAAACTCAAGTACATTAAGTGCAAAGTATTAACTATTGAAGTATCCCCTATTGAAGTACAAAATATAACCAATATGGAGTACAAAACTCAGCATATTAAGTCCAAAGTATTAACTATTGAAGTATCTCTTTTTGGAGTACAAAATATAACTACATGGGGTACAAAACTCAAGCACATTAGGTATAAAGGATCAACTATTAATTACAAAAAATCAGCACATGAAATACAAATATTCCAACATAAAGTATAAAAGATCAGCACATGGAGTACAGATATCACCAACATGAAGTGCAAAATAATAGCACATTAAGTATAAATATCACCAACTTGGACTACAAAAGATATAGCATATTAAATACAAATATCACCAACATGAAATATAAGATATGATCACATTAAGTATAAATATCAACTAATCAAGAATAAGATATCATTACATTTATTACAAACAGAAAATTTACAAATGAAATATAAATAGCAAAAACTTAAAATATTAAGTAGTTGACAACACTTTCTTCTCTTCTTGTTCTTTGTTTTTTTTTTTTTTTTTGGCACGAGGATGAGGATGAGGAAGAGGACCATAGGTCTTTGTCATTTGTCTTGCTCTTTTGGCTGGTGTGGTGCTTGAGGGGCTGACAAAATCTAAAGATTTTTGTTTTGGCTTCCTGTCTTCTTTATTATGCACATTTATCACAATCAAGGACATGACATTTGCTACTTCAATCTTAGATTCCTCGAATTCAGTTGCTTGAATGGGTACATAAACTTCTGTCTTCAAAGGTTTGGGGAATCTAAAGGATCATGATGGTGTTTTGTTCAACTTTCTTCATCCACCGTGTTTTTAGATTCATCCCCTTTTTTCTATGCATCATCTACCAAATTAAGTCCCCCCTCATATACAAACTCACCAGCTTTCTATCCAAGCTCCTCCCTATCAGTCTTGTCTTCAGCTAAGTGCTCATCCTCACACTGCTCCTTCATTGCCATCATATCGAATGAAGCAATTTTTTATTTTAATGATTTAATTTCTTCAAATTTACCTGCAATAATTGCTTCATATATTGTATGATCACAAACATGAACTTCATTGATAGCAATACGAGCAGCCTCTAATTTCTTGATTAAAACTGCCAATTCTAACTCTTTTGGAGCAGGGTTGAGAGCTATAACCTATTACAATAAAAATAATTATCAAATTCAAATTCTTATACAAAAAGCTAACAATGAATTATTACAATTATTACCATTTCTATTATAATTTATTTCAATTTATTCTCTACCTTCTCCACATTATGTGAGAGTTTGCTATCTTTCCATCAATAAAAGCGTGGAAACTCAAACAAACTCACTGGTGAAGCTAATGACGGGATGTGTTCATAAACCCATGTTTGTCATTCATAAATTGAAAAATTATACTGATTTGAATATAAATATAATCAGTGTTATTAGAAAAATGAAGCAAACACTTACCATCAAATAGATTATGCACCTGTCAATATACTTCTTGGTTCTTTCTCTACCTACTCCTAAATGGTTCTTCATATCTTAGACAAGAAAATTGTATGCAGCTATGCTCCGTGTATACAGACAACTCTAGACAAATTGTCTAAGTATGGTAGGAGAAATCGTGGAATCCAATAATTAGATGTCGAAAATAGAAAATAATTAAAAACAAAAAGTATGTACAACTTATAGAAATTATTTAAGTCCTCTTCACTATCCTTATATAAATACTCCTCAAACTTTTTTGCTATTTCAGATCTAGTTATATTCTGCAGCTTTCCAGAAAAAAGGCTGTCAAAGGTTAAAGACTTTATCTTCAATGTTATATTAACAGATTATCCCACATATGGCAATCCTAAAATCATAAAAAATTCAGCTGCAGAAAAAGGAACCTCAACCCCCTTTGAAAAATGAAATGACAGCTTTTTTGGGTCAAATCTCTTAAATATAGCTTCAAGCCGAATGAAGCTTGAACTTAACTTAGGCATATCCATGTATATATAGAAAGGGGTCTTCTTTAATGCATCAAAATATTTCGACCCCATCTTGGATTTCACAATCTCTAATTTACTTTAAAAAAATTAGGGGGAGCAATGAGAGCAAACCTCATAATGTCTTAGTTTTGCTGCAATCTGATAAAGAAAAATTAGTATATAAAGAGATAATAAAGTAACTCTTTTAGATAGTGTATATTGAAAACTTGAATGTTTTGTGCTATAGATGCTTCTAAAATGTACTTAAGAAACATATAATATATTATATTACACTTTTAGTTAGTGTATATTTCAGGCTTGAATGTTTTATACTACAATTGCTTCTAAAATATACTGCAGATATACAAATTATATATTATACTTTCATTTAATGTATACTGTAGGCTTGAATATTTTTGTACTATAGATTCTCTTAAAATATACTACAGTTATACTAATTATATACTACACTTTTTTCTAATGTGTACTTCAAGTTTGAATATTTATACTACATTTGCTTCTAAATGTACTGCAGCTATGCAAATTATATATTATAATTTTGCCTAATGAGTACTTCAAGCTTGAATGTTTTTGACTACATTTGCTTCTAAAATGTATTGTAGGTTATATACTAAACTTTTTCCTAATGTGTACTGCAAGTTTGAATGTTTTATACTACATTTATTTCTAAAATATACTGCAGGTTATATACTAGACTTTTCCCTAATGTGTATTGCAAGATTGAATGTTTTATACTACATTTGCTTCTAAAATATACTGTACCTACAAAGATTATATACTACACTGTTGCCCAGTAAGATTGAATGTTTTATACTACATTTGCTTCTAAAATGTACTGCAGCTACACAAATTATGTACTACACTTTTGCCTAATGTGTACTACAAACTTGGATGTTCTATTCTAAAGATAATACACTACCATTTTTAGATAATTTTACTGTATAATTTCACTATATAATTTTAGGTAAAAAGAAGTATAAACCCCAAAAAGGTGAAGTTCAACTTTTATATCCTTCAAGTACAAATCCGAAACTTTCCATCTCACAACAAAAATCATATGTATATCAAACGAGTTCAAGTGTTTAACGACTAAAAAATAAATAAAAACTCTAAACATGAGAAAATAGATAAGAAATAAGTGTAACGCTGAAAAATCATTGACATTTGAAACTGTAAATTCAAAAAACATACCTATGTTAATTTTGCTCATTTCTTTTTGTACTTGGCTTCTTTTTGTAGCTATTTTTGCTTCCACTGTTGCAAAAAAATGGCAGAAATTTCGGTGTCTTTTTTTTTCTTTTCACTTCTTCTTCTCACGTCAATGGCAAAAAAATGGTTTCGCGCCCTTTTCTTTTGGCACCTCGAGAAGTTGATTTTAGGCACACACAAAAAAAAAAAAGGAAAGTGTTCTTCTTGAAGAGAGAAGTACATTTTTCAGGTATTTTTGTTGTTTTTTCCCAAATACAAGAGTATATAGGTCTGTCTAAAAGATATAGGGAGTGATTCCTAAATTATGTGAAAAAGTAGGGAGTTTATCGTGTAAAAATTCAAATGGGGACTGAATACTAAATTGAAAGTAGGGTTAGGGATTGTTTTTCTAATTAACTGATGAAATAAAGGATTTAAAAGCTTCCTAACCCATCAAGCAATTTGTGAGCTGCTTTACCACAGTTTATCTTTCTTTGGTTGGTGGCCTAGCTAAGGGGTTTTTCGTTGAAATTTCTCATATTTCTTAACTTTCTCTCAAGTACATTTTTCTTTCCATAAAACACAGAGACAGAGAAATATGAAGAGAGAGATTTCCAAACAACAGTTTTGCGAAAAACTACATCAATCCAAAAAGGAGGATTAACAAAGAAATCCTATATGATGTGGTGCGAGATGTTGAGATCTGGATCTCAATCTCAATCTTGAATCCAAATGTTCAAAATATTCCTGTCCTCGATCTTAACCTCGAATTAGATCACGCTTCACACTAGTGTATTAGGTCATGATCTAAACCACAAAAACATACATCATGTTAGCTGAGATCGTCCTCAACTAAAGCTCCCCGTTGCTTAAGTTAGTATATTGCTGAAGAGATCAAATAAGAACTTGAATGTAAGAGTAAGAATTCAAGTAAAATGTAGTAAAATAACATGACCTGCTATTGTGCAATATATAGGTGTTGTGTTGTCTCTTTTTGTATGGATCTAGGTGGCTAATTGCCATTCCTCTAATTTGGAATCTATTGAGGAGACTGCTTGTGCATTGGGTCATGGCTTTGGCCCTGATCGGGTTAGCTCATGGACCGAATAAGAATGCACAGATCTTCATCTTGTTTGGACTTTTTGCCATATTCCAAAGGTAGATTGGTCTTTTCATAACACAATTATTAAATACTATCATCACTATCTATGAAGAAATTCACCGATTGCATGTAGTCAAATCTAAACTCTTTTTCATTAGCCTATTTATTCTTATGTCGGGCTTAGCAATTTCTTCATCTCCATATCTTCATTTCTTTTCTTTTCTTTTTTCTTTTTTTTCACCCTTTTCTATTCTTGTTTTGCATTCTTCCTCCCTCATTCTTTCTCCATTCTTCAGGGTAAAGCAACACCATGTATAGGTTTGGGAAGTGGATGTTCATTTGATTTCCAGGTTTGGTTGAGAATATTTATGTAATAATCTTAAATAATCAAGGAACATTACAATATTAAGTTTCGTTATCCAACTCTTGGCCATTTCATGATAATTCGAGTAGACCCTTTCAATAGGATGCCTCATCTAGCTTTGTCCCATTATAATAATGGGTTGGACTAAAATGTTAGGACTTGCATGCTACAAAATAAATGTGTGATGGCTTAGACAATTTTTGCCATTCAAGCTCATTCATCAATTTTAGGACGTGAAATAGTATGGTTGGGCCACCCACTCGATGGAATTCACAATAATCACCCTATGCTGGTAAACCCTATGCACAAAATATAAAGTTTCAAAGATAAGTCAATAATACCACAAAAACAATAAAAATTACATGAGATGAGTCCTTCAAACGACTTAGCTCACGACAATATTTGATAGTCATTTATTTGGCTAAATCCATGATCAATCACTAATTAATGAAGAACTTTTTTAAGTATAAGTGAAGTAAATATTTACAGTACAAAAAAATCTTGTCAAGGCTTGGCATATGAGAAGAACAATAAAATCTAAAAAAATAAGTTAAAAACACTACTAAATCTAAAGAAAAATGCTAAGTAGTTTCAAGACACGTAAGAAAGCAGGAGCTCCTATCTACTACTCTCACTTTAGAGAATTCCCTTTACTCATGCAGAGCAGCATCAACTGGATCCTCCACCATCATGTCTACGCCGACCTTAGGTACCCTTCAAGCTCTCCAATGAAAAAATTAACCAGAACATCCACAAATCCTCAACGGGATACCACCTATTAACCTTGTTTGAAGTATGGTGATAGCCCTAGATGGTATGCTTACAGCTCACCATCACCTCTACTTCAACAACCTCGAAGAATTTATCAGAACATTTGAACTAGATTTTTGACATCATCCTCATTAGTAGCATTGATGAACGCCTTCCCAGTAGACGACTCTAAAACTTCTTCCCAATCTTCACTTCTTTAGTATACCGCATCTTCAAGTGCTTATTCTCCATTCCATGTGACCTAACAAGTACGAGTCTCGCAACAAAAATATGAGATCTGACAGTACTATGAGCATAGAAGTTGTCTGCCTAACATTTAGCCATCTAAAGGAAAAATTAAATTTTGAGAAATTTATTTAATTTAGCTTTATTTTAATAGAATTTCAAACATTCTCGAAAAATGCGTCCAAAAATAGCCAAAAAGATCTCTATCAAGTGCATAATTGAAATTGATATTCTTGTGTCTATTAGAAAGTAACACAATCATGCAAAGGAAAATTTTCCACCAAGCTACAAAAATTTGTTTAGATGTCCCTTTTCTCTTTAACTTACTCGTTGAATGCATTCTGCCCTATTGTCTGGCCCATCAACCACTTTTCAAGTAAACACACATGAATAGAAATAATCGTCCCTTTCCATTCTCTTTGGTTTCTCTTTCTCAACAAAAAATAAAAATAACCTTGCAATTTATAATATATTCACACCTCCAGTACTCAATCTTTGAGTGAAAGTTTAGCCTCTGAATTAGATTGCAAATTGCCTACCACTTATATGGCTCCATCACTTGTCGACCGAAAATTAACTAGTTGAATTTTTAAGAATTTCTACATGCAAGAATTTTTGTTTTTTGTTTTTCAAATTATATTAAAAGAAAAAAGGGAAGAGTAAACTGGCAAGAAAGGCTGTATCTTTGAAATTACTTCAGGAGCCAATTTCATAATGGCATTAGTTGAAATCATCCTTTCAAAGCCTTAATAATAAAGTACAATTTAACAAGCAACCACTGCCACCTAAAGAATGTGATTATGAAAGTTGTACGATTATTTTCAACTGCTAATCATCAAAAGTCCTCTTCAACTCTCATAATATATATAGTTTCTATATATATTGATGGTGCGTGAAAATGGAGTAAGGTCTTCCTAATAGATAAATAATAGTGTATTAGTTAGCTTCTGTTAAGATGCGTGCAAAGATATTTCTATTTCTCAAAGTTTCTTCGAGGTTATATTCTTTCGCAAATAATTCTTTTCTCTTCGAGTTCTTTCTGAAACTCAATATTTATAGATTTTAATCTTTTGGGTTTAGATTCATTAGAATTTATCTATTCTTTTTTATGAATTTAACTTATCTTTTTAACTTTTCGACTTTTTTCATTTAATTAATTAATTTTAAATTATTGAGTCATTTTTAATTGTTTCATTAAATTAAATTGCCTTTATAATCAATCCTAGCAGTATGATATGTGTGTGTGTATATATAAAATAAATCATGCGGACGCATAGTCAGCAATCACACATGCAATTTCTTGCTAAAAGTGAAAATGATGATAGCTTGGATTGATGCTCTTCTTCGTGTTGACTTTTCGATTCTCTAACCACTATATATATATATATATATATATATTAGCAGCAAACTAACCAAGTAAATTAGTGGGTGGCACAATTATAAACATACCAATTTGTTGATTTTCAAGAAATAATCAAATAAAGAAGAAGATGAAGATGAAGATGAAGATGTATGATCCCATCTTTGCAAAAAGCTTTAGTGAATACGAGCGCAAGAGAATTGGATGCTGCGGAATAGTAATTTTGTGCTCGGTAATGGCATTCAGCATTATTTCTTCTTCTACTTTGAAGCCACATTTCCTATATCCCTCATCAATGAGTGAGTCTCAACTCTTTATGTAATAATTGGCCCTAGATTTTGTTGCATCATGAAGAACAAGCATCTTTAATTTGATTTGTTGCAGATGGTGATGCTATGAAAAATTTGCACTTGTCCCTCAATGCCGTTGAAGATATGTTTATAATTGATGATATTGGTGCGAGTCATCAAAAGTCAAACCTAACCGCAGGTAATTCTATCATTACTTTTTATCATTTTAAAAATTAAAGTATTAATTACAATCATTTCATAAGGAAATGCTAAGAATCTATAGTTTTTGACTATAAAATTGACCTTGTCGAATGTAAAACAAATATTGTTATAATCAACTTTTAGTATAACTAATCTATATTGTTGGTAATCATTAAAAAATAATACATAATTAATATATTGAGCGTGTAATGAACATAGCTTTAAGTGATAGCAAATTAGCAATAATTTTTGTTTCTTGATATTTGGAAAAAAATTACATCTGCTCAAAAAAAAATTTTAACTGTAATATTATAGCCATAGTTACGAAATTGATTTCATATCAATATTTCTGTGATGGGTATCTAATTTTTGGCTGTGCAACTTTCAACTCTTTACTTTTTCTCATTGAAATCCAGCAATTTCGGAGAAGGTGGGGGAGCCAATGTGCAGAGTTACAGATGCACATGCAGATTATTGTGAGATTGAAGGGGATATAAGGATTCAAGCCAATAACTCCACAGTATTTGTCATATCAACTCTTGCAAGCATCTCAAATTCAACCGTTAATTCTTGGAGCATAGAGCCTTACCCGAGAAAGGGCACTTCCCGGGTCAAGTACTGGACAGTAAAACTGGTTGGATACAACAATGATATCCCACAATGCACTCAATATCATACCAATCCAGCAATCCTTTTCTCAGTTGCGGGATTTACGGGAAATTATTTCCACGATTTTGCAGATCTGTTATTTCCGTTATATTCATCTTCCTTTCAATTCCAAAAAGAAGTTCATTTTCTTGCGAGTGACTACAAGCCGTGGTGGATAGCTAAATACAGGCAAATTCTGAACAAGCTAACCAGACATGAAATAGTAGACATTGACAGAGAAAAACTACAAGTCCATTGCTACAGAAAAGTGTTTGCTGGCCTTAAATTCCACAAAGAACTCGTAATTGATCCTTCATTGTCTAATTTTCCATCTGGGCCATCGATGCACAGCTTCAGGCAGCTCCTCCGACTGACATACTCTCTGGAGAGAAAACGGGCGATCAGATCAAGAAAGGGACTTCAGACAAGGCCTCGTCTCATGATCATATCTAGGAAAAGAACAAGAATTCTAACGAATGAAGGTGAAGTATCGAGATTGGCAAGAAAATTGGGATATGAGGTTGTCTCAGCAGAGGCAGAGGTGTCTGGCAACCAGTCGAGATTTGCACAAACCGTCAACTCCTGCGATGTGCTGATGGGAATACACGGAGCCGGGCTAACGAACATGGTCTTTTTGCCAGATAATGCAATTCTGATTCAAGTGGTTCCATTTGGAGCTGTTGATGGACTTGGTAGACGTTATTTTGGGAACCCTGCTGCTGGTATGAACATAAGCTACTTGGAATATAAGGTAACAGAGAAAGAAAGCTCTCTGAGCCAACAGTACCCGATTAACCATCCCATTCTGAGAGATCCAAAGTCTTACAACAGAAAGGGATGGAATGCATTTTGGTCAATTTACTTGGATAAACAGAATGTGACCATTGATTTGCATAGGTTCGAAGCCACATTAGCTAAGGCTCTCAAGCTTCTACGCCGTTGATTAGCATTTTCCTATTAGGACATTGATTTCCCCTCCCCCCTTTTTTCATTTTCTTTCTACTGTTTTCCAAAATCTTGATAGGAAATATTGCCATTGTTTATATTAACAAATTGGGTACATTCGATGTATGTGCTTAAATTTTTATAATACAGAATAAATAAAAATATTTATTTATTTATATGTAATACTAATCTTTTAATAAGATTAATAATTTTAAGATATTAATATACACCTTTACATAAATAATAACAAAATTGTTATAAAATAGTAATTAAGAGTTACAGAATTGATCGTCATAAATGATAATTATTATATAAATTGTAGTCATGAGAATTAAAAAAATATATATATTAGGTATATTACTAAAAACACAGTAAAAAAGAATTAATATTTTATTAATAGTATCGGCATTGTCACACTGTTTCTCTAGCTATGTCACTTAAATTGAACTTCGATGGAGTCGCCATTATGCAGCATTCTATTATGGCTGGGCCAATGTGTCAATTAAAGTAGTATATGACTGATATCAAACTTTTACAATGTACCGGTAATTTAGATATTTTATTTTTATTAATAATAAGTAGTTGGGTTTAGATGAAAACATTCTACTTAAAAGATGGAATATCGTATCCTTTGATAAACTATTTCGCACCGAACACGAAATATAATTATTAGTCTTCATACATTAAACATGTGTAATTAAATTAGATAAAATAATAAATTAGGACAGTAAATAAAAATTGTCGTCAATGATTGTTTTAGTAGGTAATTTAATATTAATCAAAATATTGTCATATTTTTAGAGATCTGTTTATTGATGTCAATATTAAATAGTGTATAAATAATGGTAAAATAATTTTTAAATAATAAAAAATTACCTCTATTGCTTTATATAAAGTTAATTTTTAAAATGACCTTTACATATTTCACAATTGCTATTATGAAGGCCTTAAACGTTCTTTCATGACTATAGCTATGAAGGTATTTGTCCAAATATCTCCATATATATTCAAGACAATTTAATTTGAAGCTTTCAACGACAAGAATAACATTGAAACTCATCCATTATAGTAGTAGGGGGTTTAGTACATATTATTCCATAATTTTTGGATAAGAATGTAATTCAATACTAAGTTATTTTAGCATCATTTATGGGCATTTCTAATACATGCTTATGACAACAGTTTATATTAACTTGTCCACTGAAATGATCATTGGTGTCCATTTTAAAATGTCGTCCCTCTGATTATATATATACAAATTTGTTGTCATGTGAGTAATAATAACAATTGAGGGAGCAAAGTGTAATTTCCCTCGAAAGAAATTAATGACATGCGCACTTGTCCGTAGAGTCAACCCCAGCGTCCTTTTCACCTCAACCAACAATTTAGATTCGGTTGGAGAATAATAGTCATCAGAAGTTGTATTCGTGGGAAGCATAAAACGTTTGGTATTTCTTTTTGTAAGAGAACATAAAATGGGTTGCAAGAATTAATGTCGGCCAGTCCGGGTAGCGCCTGCCGGCCCTCTCTCCTCCTCTAAGTAGTACTAAGATTTGATCTCTCTACATGAAATTAAACGTACTGCGGGAGCTGGCGCAGAATCAATCCATCCCACATTCTCAAGCTCGATCGATCCATCGGTTTAATTTCAAAAGGAAATTACTCTTTCAATATTTGTGTGTATATATATAGTCTCATTTCATTACGTATATATAGTTCTAAAACTTCTCAAAGAAATTCCAGTTAGAATAGTACGTAAATAGTAGAGGAAAGCAGAATGAAGTCGACATACGAGACGATATTTGCAAGAAGTTTCAGTCGCCAGGAGCAGAAGCAACTGGGATTTGGTGCATTCATCGCTTGCGTAGTTATGGCATTCACACTCTGCACTGTTTTCAAGCCGTATCTTGGCCCTCGACCCGTTGGTGCGTAATTAATTAAGTACTGTATTTATTTTGAATTAATTCTTAATTGTTAGCATTTTTACTTAGTTTTCATTTTCTGCTGTTACGCATGATGCAACGTTGTTGTAATTAATTTGAATTACTTTCATGCAACTGACGTTATGCGTGTTTTAATTAATAGTAATATTCAATTCGTTTTGATGTAATCACTAAGGTGATAATTTAGTCAGAGAAGATTCCTTAACTTCCCACAAGAAGGTAATGGTTTTGAACTTAATTGCAGTAATAATTTGGGAATCAGTCATTTCTGTTGTGGAGAGATCTTAGCTGACTAGTGCTTTGGTGAGATACTAGTGACGAGCTCGTCCTTTAAGCAGTAGTATGGCTCAAATTGGACATTTTATAGCATCAGGAAACTTCTACCCCACCCCACCTTTTATAATTATAAAAAGAATTCATCTTGCTGTAGATAGCAGCACAGAAAATAACAATTTTGTGCTACTTAATTTGTGCATATGCAGTTAATTTGAAGCAGTCCATGGCTTCGGGTCTCAAAATGTTGATGATGAGCACGGAAGAAATTAACCAACCACAAAAATTATGTAAGAGTACTTATCTTTGTTGATGACCACAACCATTAATCTTATGATGAATACTCTTAATTATGACAATTTTTTTACCATTTCAATTATAATTATATTTAATTTTACTGTATTGCATCTTCTATTTTATGTTAATGCAATGGTGATAAAAACTTGCACATTTCGACATCCTAAAAGTTAATAATAAGATGGGTTCAAATTTGGATTGTGTTTGCCAAATTTATTTAAATTTTTTTATGAATTTCAACGTCTTATAATTTATTTTTTGAGCTTATAATAAGAGGTCAAATAATCTTGCTTAAAAACGAACTCTTAAATTGTTGAAATAAAATCAAGTTTTAAAGTTCATAAGATATGAGTAGTGACAATTTTTTAATTAATAGGACTAAAATTACAAAAGTTTGTTAAAATTTTAAATTAACTTAAGAATTTTTTCCAAAAAAAAAAAAGAGAGATAATAAAATCCTAACGTTCATCTCATTTTAGGATAGTTGTAAGATCTTTCTTTTAAAAAATTTATCAAATACTTTATAATCTCTTATAAGTTCATGAGATATTTGAAAGAGCTTATAAACTCATTCTAACCAAAAATTGCATAATTATTGCATCAATAAATATGTCACAGGATGATCAATTATGAATCTAATAATTTTTATTTTTCAAAAATCAATAGCTAGATGTGAGTTGTATGTCAATTTTACGATTGGCATACTGGAAAGATAGCTAAACAACTGTTGCTGAAGATTTTTCGGGACTAATGGACATCATACTTGTTCCTATAGCTTCAAAACATTATTCCTAGCTAAACCTTGTATGTTGAAAGAATTCTCCTTTCTCAACAACTAAACAAGTTCAAAATTGGAACCATACATTATTTTGAAAATATTAATAATCCAAAATCACGAGATTTTAATAAAAATAAGGAAGAAGTAATCTATGGATTTATGGTTCTAAATTTATTAAATTTTAGTCAATATTTTCTACTGTACCCATTTTAAACCCAAAATTTAACAAAAGCCCAACCCACCCACCCACCCACCCACTTAAAATTTTAGGATCCATTAAGCCTAAAACTAATTGAATTGAGTTGGGCCACTTTACCTTTCTAATTAAGTAGATTTATTACTTAATATTAGGGAGAAATAGAAAATTACGCTTAGAAATAAAATGAACAAAGAATTTTACGTGCTAGTACAAATTTTTTTACACTAGATCGGCTAACATCACATGAGATCAAAGAATATACATAATATTCAACATGGTCAAAAAGTACTAGACATGAACATCCTGTAAGTGATTTTTGTTCCAACAACATGAGTTTCACACATAAAATATAAAATTAAAAATTTATATCTAACGAATTCTTAATATATATTTATATAAATAAAAAAAATAAGAATGTCGATGGCCCATCTGCATTTTAACAGCAACATATATGCACTATTAATTAATTAATTAAGCAAGTCCAATTATATATATATATATATATATATATTTTTTCTTTTTCCAGATACTGATGATGCAGAGAGTGTAAAGTCATTAATTGTTCACAACTTCACCAACTCAAGATCACAAGTCTTCGAAATGATTGGTGATATAAGAATCCATGGCAACTCATCCACCATTTTCATACCTTCAAATCAAGAAGATGATCAGAAGAACACCACTTATTATTGGACCATAAACCCTTACGCACGAAAAGCAGACAAGGTGGCAATGAAGAAGGTCACAAAGTTCAAAATCATCAATCAACCCGCCGACAGAATCCCACGCTGCACCCGAAATTTCAACATTCCGGCGATCATTTTCTCCACAGGAGGATACGCCGGAAACCACTTCCACGACTTCACTGACGTACTCATACCGCTCTACTTGACTTCCAGACAGTTTAACACCACAGTGCTCTTTCTGGTAACCGACACACATTCTTGGTGGACTTCCAAGTACAAATTAATCCTCCAGAAACTCTCGAAATACGATGTCGTCGACATTGACAATGAGAATGAAGTGTTGTGTTTTCCAAGAATGACTGTCGGACTCAAAGCCCACAAGGAGTTAAGCATTGATCCTATGATATCTCCGCATTATTCCGTCACCGATTTCACCAAGTTCCTCCGGAGCACCTATTCGTTGGACAGGGCAGTTATAAACCCTCGGCTTCGCCGCCGCCGCCGCCCTCGTTTGCTCATCGTTTCGAGGAAGAAAACCCGCCATCTGACGAATGAAAATGAAGTAGCCAAGCTGGCTCGGAGATTGGGGTTTGATGTTGACGTGAAAGAAATGGAGTTGCAAGTTTCGTTAGTTGGAAAATTTGTGAATACTTTTGATGTAATGGTGGGAGTTCATGGGGCAGGGCTTACAAATATGGTTTTTCTGCCTGAAAATGCAGTTGTGGTTCAGATAATACCCATTGGATTGGAGTTGTTGTCTAAATATTACTTCCAATTTCCAGCGAAAGATTTGAAGTTGAGGTATTTGGAGTATAAGGTGAGTCTGAATGAAAGCTCGTTGTCAGGGAAATATTCAGTTGAGAGTGAAGAATGTAGAGACCCTGATGGCGTCTACAAGAAGGGATGGCATGGTTTTCGTTCTGTTTATTTGGACAATCAAGATGTCAATGTTGATTTGGTTAGGTTTAGGAAAACCCTATTGAAAGCGTTGGAACTTGTTCGCAGGAGTTAGGAGTTTTGTTCCACCTATGGGTTGTATGCTTACAAGTACATTTGAAATAGGTGTGAATCTTTGTTATTATTCTTTTCAATCGTTTATTTCTTGTTGCTGTGTTATATATAATTAGTACATTCTTTTCTCTTAATTTTCACTAGTTCATATTTTCAGACAAGCGAAGTCATTTGATGTAGCTAAACAAATTTGTTACAGAAAAGACACAAAAGCATAGTTCTGGTATCAAGGATCGCACTTACAAGTATGTTACCAAAAAGATATAAAATCAGAGCTTCGATGTCAAGGGTTGCATCTTAAAGAAGAGTGGCGATCATGACTTCAGGGGGCGTGTGGAGTAATAAAAAGTTGTCCTCTAGCACGTGGGGGTGTATTTCATCCATAAATAAAGAATCTTATAAGATGTGGATTGCAAAACTATTTGAATGAGATATTGCTTAAATTATAATGATCTTTCCACTAAGTTTGAAGTCATTTTGTGTCTGTTTGAGTAGAAAACCTTAGGGGCGACTAATTGAGGTCATCCTGAATGCGAGTAGTGATTGTGAGCATTGAGTAAAGGGGGTTTAACAATGAAGTTTTAACATACTATAAGGCTCCTCAAAGAATACATGGCACACACATCAAAGCCTATTATAATACCCTCAGGGGACATATGGCAAGCAAACAATGTCGTCTACATCCACAAGCAGGAGCACAAGTATAATTACAACAACTACAGAGATCATTAACTAAGGAGAGCTCATAAAGATCAAGACTGAGATAAGACCTCCTAGAGGGAGCTTGCAGTCAAATCTATACATTACTACTTCTCATTGGGTTAAAGTCCTGAGAAGGAGTTGAATAAAAAGGACAAAAGAAAAAAAGTGTAAGTGCACCCATGATGCCCAACACTGAAGACAAGTGCAAAAACATAAAAAAAGATCATAAAAATGATAAAGTATTCAAAAAAAACTCAAAATGTTCAAAGCTTCCATAATTAAAAGAAGTAGAGTTCAATAATATCAAAGCATCAAAGCATGCGCAAAACATCTTGCTAACATTTGGCATAAACAATAAAAAAAGAAATAAAAACTAAACCATACGCAAAGCTAAAATGCAAAGTAGACCTAAACAAAAGAAAGAAGGAAGGAAAAATAGGAGCATGAACATGCCACTATTGGCCAACAACAAGCAACATTGAACACAAGAATGCAAAAAATGAAAAGCCATTCCAACGACTAAGTGCGCAAAGGAACGTCATATCATCCAAACCTGCATCCCGAAATGGAGCAAGATCTAACACTACCAAGACATGAGAGTCCGTATATCTACGTCCAGCCTACACTTGGCTATCAATTTTTTTTTAGCTAATTCCTTACTTAAGTGAAGGCAAAACAACATAGTCCCTATAAAAAATAAGGAAGACTGTTCGATTCACGAACTATACCATACTCCCTCACCGTAATGATATCCACTACAAAGACACACACCTCGTAGTCACTTGTTGGGAACAAACATTCACTGTAGGACATGCCCCCTGAGGAACAAGCGCTCACCATGTGGACACCCCAAATATAAGCATAAAAAGTATCCTCACGAAATTAACTTGACCTCCTTGATAACTTTTTAAACCTCAATTCGAAGTCCTCTGGAGAAGACAAAAACCCCATTAACATTGTCTAGTAACCTCTGAGACTCAAAGCTCAACAAAGCAAATTGAGACCCCTGCAAGGCATATTATTCTATGAGAAACACTAAAGCATCAACAAGAACTCGAAGTCCCGCCAATGATCTCGAAGGATCTTCAGAAAATAAGATATTTCCAAAAAAGAACTTACAAAGTTATTTGCAAGAAGTGAACCCTTATTAAACATTTTAAGTTATTCCCAAATTGTAAAGCCACGACTAAAAAGCTTTCTAAGTTACCAAAGGAGACAAACCACATTCGTCATTGATCGACACTTGAATGAGTACATTTGCTGAGAAAACAAATGCTGAAGACATTTGGTCAAATACAGGTGCCTCTAAAAGACCTAACAGCCAAGCGTCCGAGCAAGCAACCCGCGATCGAGCGTCATATGGCGACTAGGAGCTCAAACCGGTGCCCCATCTGGGAACATCCGAGCGCCTCGCGAGCACCCTAGGCACCTGCCCATCGATCGATGGCCACTATCCCTAACAAATTCGATTTGCTAAGACTTAATAAATTCAATTAAATAAAACATAGTAAAATTAAAAATAGAACTTATAAAATACTTTTAATATAAAAATTAAAATTTTAAATTGAAAGTAGGGGACTTAATGATATAATAAATTAAGTTCTTAAGGTGAAAAAAGTGAAAATTAAATAAAATAATCCAAGTAAAAGGCCAATAAGCCTAATTAATCAAGCCCATTAAGATGAACATCTAATTGGAACAAGGTGGATTGAAACCCACTAAGCATTTAATTGCTATAAATACCAACTTTTAAAATCAAGACACGAAAATCAATTGCAAAAAATCAAGATGACCCTATATAAAAGTGTTGTGGAGTAAAGAACTCTTCAAATTCACTAACTTTCAGAGAAGGTCTTAACTTCATTTTCAAGTAACATATATATATATATATATATGTATATATGGGGGGTAAGAGGATAAGAAATGAACGAGTAAAGTAAAAGGTTTAGTAGAAAAGGAGGGGATAACTAGATAAATGTGGTTTTTAGAGTGTAGAGTGTTTTGGTTGTTTTGAGTAAAAAGTTATTAGATTTTAAATTAGGTGTACCGGGAACAAAAATTGGGAAAGGTATCACCCCTATTTGATATTGTTTTGAGAGTTAAAAAATATTTTGGAAAAACCCAACCAAACAATGCTATGATATTTGTAGTCCCAAATACCAAGAAAATTATGAGTTGACTTTCACAATATTAAGAAATCATACAAAAATATTCATATCAAAATAATAATAATAATAATAATAATAATAATGCATACACATATCAAAATATTAAATTATATATAAATGTACATCTAGTTAAAAAAAAATGTATTGATATAATGTAGTGCTCCACTTTTTGTTATCTTATTTTCTTTTCATTTAGTTTTAAAATTTTTTGTCATTTATGCATAATTTATAAATTTTAAAATTTAACAATTCTTAATATTTTACAACTTCTTCAAATATAAATAACGTTAAAATTTAGGCAATATTTGATTATATTTCCTCAAAATAAAAATTATTTTAGAAAAACATAACCATACATACACTTATTTTCCCTCCAAAACACTAATATATTTTTTTTTTCAAATTACTCTCTTCTATCATTTATTATCCCCAAAACTTTCCTGTTTTTCAATATATACATACATATATTATATATCATATATATTTTTTTATTATTCTTACAATAAAAAAAATTACACAAATCCACTTTCACCTCCGTAACCTAACAAAAAAGCATTTATTAGATTGCTATATGCCTACAATAAAAAAATATTTCACCCTAAAACAAACAAACATACCAAAACTTTTCAAAACAAATTTTTACTTATTCCCCAAAACATAAACAAAAATCAATTACATTTTTCAACACACTTTTCACATTCTCCAATCTTACTTTCAACATTCATTTTCTCAAAATACATATTAAAATCACACAAAAAAACATAACCAAACATTGCCTTAATATCTCTAATAGAAATATTCATGTTATGTTATTTAATAATAATCTTTATTTAAATATTAAAATTAAATTCAATTTATTTTTTAATCACATGAAGTAAAATTATTATTATTGTAAAATAAATTATTTTCAATACATTGCAATTGAAAAGTTCTGGTATGTTCTTGTATCAGAGGTCGAAGTCATCGAGTACAACTTTATAATTAGAAGGTGCATACCGATGAATCAACTAAATAGTCTCATTTCTGCAGTATATACTTCAACCTAGGCTCTTTCTTACAGAGGAAAGCCTCAACGGCATGCTAAACCAACTATATCGCCCCATCTCTACCATGCCCACGGTGCTAATCTCAATGTGTAAAAATCATATAGAAGCCGCCATCCATTGCCAGGTAACCTCAACAGAAACAGATTCCCAATAAGATACTTGAAATCGGCTGGCACTCCAATTTAATCACAGACCCATAAACATTCGAGCAGGTAGCAGAACTTTTCCCCAGCCAGCCTCAACTCAAGTGAACGAAAGAATCTTCCCGATAAGCAAGCAATTAATATATTTACACATAATGCTGGCAGCCTGCTGCAGTAACAGTTATCATATAACAAACTAAACTTCTCTCCAAGCAAAATAATTTTCAACTCGTGACAAGGGCCTCAAATTGTCTG
Source organism: Jacaranda copaia (assembly GCA_014898725.1). Taxonomy (NCBI): domain Eukaryota; kingdom Viridiplantae; phylum Streptophyta; class Magnoliopsida; order Lamiales; family Bignoniaceae; genus Jacaranda; species Jacaranda copaia. The sequence goes on from JACGDI010005591.1 coordinate 259,112, forward strand.
AGACGAAGTTGGAGAAACCAGCCTCGAAGCATTTTTCACCAGTCGCCACTCAATAAATAGAACCAAAAATGCTGACTGCTCTTTGAGGGATACTAATTCAATTCTGCCAAAATATGTGTAGTCTGAAAAAAAATTACCTCCACCTTGCAGCAGAATTTTGCTGTTTCTTCTTGCTTTTCTTCAGAATGGCAGACATGTAATCAACAGTTCTCTCAGATGATTGGCTCTCACCAGTCAACCACCTCAGCGCCTCTGCAGCTGCATCTTTTTCTGCCTCTTTCTTACTACCACAAGGTTGGCCAACAAAATCTAGTCCATTGAATATAACAGTCGATCTGAACTTGTTATTTTTCAGTTGGTTTGTCTTGTAGGAAGGCGATTGATGTCCTGCCCTAAGAAGCAAGGTCTGGAGCTGAGATTTTGAATTATCGCCACCACTGTTTGCTGAACCTGCTTGAATATCTTTCTTGGTTTTTTTGGAGGGTGATGGAATCTGACGCCCAGACACAAATCTGCCTTCACATTGGTCCTCTGAGACCAACAATCTCACGGCTGTTAGAAGTTCATCATGAGACTGTATGTCCAACTTTGGATTTAAAAGCTGCAGTCAAGCAGATGGGATCATTAGTAAGAATGAAAACAATACCGTGGTACATAAATCAAACATTTAGCTTGCTGATCACAAACACTATGACGGTTGGATGAGAGAATAAAGACACCAAGGTTGTACCATCCAATAACATGTTGTAAAATGACTAGTGAACATAAATGTGTGATAGTAAGAACTTAAGATGTATATAGCAATATTGCAATTGGAGCACAAACACATACCTTCTTCTGAACGAGTTCATCAAGCTCTCTCTTTATACTCAGATATGTAGCAGCCAACTCAGGCTTCATGAAAAATTCCAAATATCCACCCAGCATTTTCATGTGGCCATCCTATGAAATGATGAAAATTGAATTTACTTAAAACAAATGGACTCAAAACTAAAGGAAGCCAAGGATGAACTAAAAAAATATAATGTTGGGTCCACAAGGAAAATAGACTTACTAGTCCCCCTCTAGAAACATTTCCTCCAAATAAGAGTACCATGGAATCAGATATACCAGTTGAATCACGAAGGAATATTGAATTGACTTTCACTTTTTCATTAAAAACAAGCCATGGGAATGGAATTTTTGTTTCCAGAGCATTCACAGAATTCTGACCAAAAAGTGAGAGGATATTAGTCCAAGCTGAATAAAAACGTAAAAGTATCAAAACATTAAATCCACCAAAACTTTTGAGAAAGTGTAGTCACTGAATTATCTCACCGAGTGCAATAGCACTGCACCATCCTCCATAGTTTTTAACGATATTGACTTCTCCTTGTTCTGCATAAAAACACTTTCTATGAGCGTTCCATAGCTAGTTCTAGATAGAAATTCCATCCAAAATTTCAGAGAATGATAAGGACCGATGTAGAGAAAAAATCTGAGTACTTATCAAATGAAGCATCATAAACCAATCTAAGATGAATGATAATTTCTTCATTCTCACAGAAACTCATATTATGTAAACTAATGGAAAGTACATGTAGAGGGAAAATAATACAGCCATAGCACCAACTAGAATCTAAATTTCACAAGAAATTAACCCAAGGCATCAGCCATAGTAAACTAAATAGATGGAAGAACTTAGGACAAAACAATAATGATTAACTTACCACAACAGAGCATACTCCAGGAAACAGACCCGCGCATACAACAGCACGGATGAGATGTTCATCATGACTCCATATGCTGCAACTCTCCACAATTTCAACTAAACCCATGTCTTTGAGCAGATAAATGAACTGTTTCCTTAGGGAATCAATGGCTTTCAGAGTTTGTATCGAAAGAAAATTTCTCCAACAGTATTCGTAACCAGATTGCTCCCTTTCAGCATCTCTCCAACCCTCAAAAGCCCGGACAAGAGCAAGATGGTCACTGAAGTCACGAGCAGAAAACTGGGCCTTCGCAGACTCAGCAAGCTGCAAGAAGTGAAAAAAGATTAATGAAGAATTATCCTCGAACCTTCTTTAATTAATCTATCAAATAACAGATAGCAGTATCGAAAAGGCAGAATATGATAAGAGAACACCAAGGATGTCAACCTGTAGAAAAATGCTAATGAACTACAACCAGAAAATGAATCCAGATAAACCATAAAATGTAGGATGATATCAAGCCAAGGCTTGCAAACCACAGCTCTTGTTTTGTTCTTTCTGGATTCTTACAAGCTAAAATCATGGACATATTTCTTGCTGTTGTTAGAGGTTTGCAGAAAAACATGTTGAGATTAGATCAGTATTCAAAAGGGTATGGCTAATACCCAAAAAAATGGATACAGGAATTCGTAATTGCAACTCAGGATATTATCTAAAAGCGACCAGGTCCAGACCACAGAACCTAGTCCCGCCCTGACAAGTAACTAACTCACACTGTTTTCCACAAAATAATAGCTAAATACATAAATAAGCAAGCAAAGCACCAAATTATACATCTAAATTTCCTATGCTACTTACATCCTTCTTATCAAATGGCATCAAGAATGGATCTCTAACACTTAGCCCAGCAACAATGGTCAGTATTGGATCCAAGCAGTTAAAAATACAACCGAATATGAGCATTTTTCCAAGCTTTGGCTCAACTGGAAGCATTGACAAGTTGCGTCCTGGAAGCAAACAAGCATATCATAATTACATGTTTTGTTTGCAAAAACTTCCCAAGACAACAAACAGATTCATCAATTGTAAATAAAAAGTAAAGAGTTCCATATCTACCCAGCACTGTAAGATTTTCATTTTCATCTAAAGCCCCAATCATCTTTAAATACTCAATGGCATTTTGAACCTGAGAAGCAGATAAGATGTCAATAAAGGAAGAGAAAGCTTCCTAAAGCAGCAAAGCAAGTTAGATGAGATGCAAGGGAGAACAATAAGAAAGTGAGGTACGTATGAATCCAGGGGCCCCATTTAGCTTACCGATAGAGGTTCAGGTGGTTGTAGTGCTTTAGACAGGAAGTCTGAAATGCTTCCAAGTTGTAAGCTTTTGATTTGCAAACATAGAGACTGTAAAGGTGTTCTCAAAAGTTCCGGCAATTGATAATCTGCAAAGGCATCATGCACACACCTAGGATAGAGATGGTAACACTCGCCTGGTTGAACACGCCCTGCTCTGCCTTTCCTCTGATAAATAACATCAAAATTGTCCAAGCTGGCATTTAGCTACCATATACTTCTTAGAAACAGCTATAAACAAACTGCTAATTCAAAAATTTAGTAAAGTTTTACTTGGCGAGCAGAAGCCTTCGAGATCCAGGAAGGAAGCAAACAAGGAGTGTTATTTAGAGCATCATAAGAAGTCTCTTTCGCTTTCCCACAATCAACCACAAAAACTACATCATTTATTGTAATACTTGTTTCAGCCATGTTTGTCGCCAGTACAATCTTCCTGACTCCATCTTCAGGTTTATCAAAAATCAATTTCTGCTTTTAAGAAGGTAAAGATAAACCGAGATTAGATAAGATTACGTGGAGTAGAGAGAAGGCCGAGAGAGAGAGAGAGAACAAGAAAGATAGATTCTTTCAAATTACAAACTTAGACATCTTGCCATTTACCATTATATGCCCTTATTGATATGTTGCCAACCGAAAGCGAAATAGGCAAATACATCTATGGGAAAAGTTCAAAGCTTCATCTGTAATATATACTTCCTCTTCTGAAACATATGGTTCCTATCTGCTTTTATGGACACCCTAAATTAGATGTAGTCCATCATGGAAATTCTTTTTTCCAAAAGTATCCTCTCAATTGAAGTAATGTTTTAACCATCAACAAGACTCAGCCACTAAACTTGTAAGGGCAATAGAGTAATGATATATAGAATCTTAACTTTTTCAACTCTCATCTAAAACTCTATACCAAGTCAAATGGGAGCTGTAATTTGGGACAAGGGAAGTATATAATATAAAAGCAAGTTCGCTGGAAAAAGGAAAAAAAGAAAAACAAGAAAAATTGTGAGTCCGAAAAGATTTGAGCTCAACAGATGAAACTGCCTATGACTTTTTAATTTTCATATCTGTACAACTCAGGCTTCCTTAGCACGACAGAGAAAAGTGAGTGGGAGGAAAAGGATGATAGATGGGCCAATCCAGCAATGTTAACCAATTCTCAATGCCTATATTTTCGGTCTACAGGTCGGAAGAGAAGACCTCAGACAAGAATAAGAATAACAAATACATCATGTCCACCATTACTGCCAATCTCTTCCACTGAACAACAGAGAATAAATCATTAACAATTAAACTGGTCCATCCTACCCTCCTCCAAAATCATCAAATACATCACGAACTGGGGCTCTCTTCCATATGTTACTTGGATAAGCTAGAAGAACTACCAAATAGTACTCTGGCATCAGCAATGCAGCATGTTTTTTATGTAGAATAGGCTGTTCTATTTTTTTCCTGAGCACCGACACACTTTTTCTCATCAAATGGATGAAGGTCCCATAGTCTTATAGTCACCTAGGAATCATCACGCAGATACTCTGCAGTAAGCAACTAACTTCTACTTGCCATAAAATGCCACTATATGCACCTTTCAAAGCTGAGCAGAAAATAATTCTATAAGGTCGGCCATACTATTTACTATGCATTTTAATTAGACTTAATGAACATCACACATATATAGTGAAAAATCACTCTTTGCTCAACTAAAGTTCAACCATGACAACCAGATATCATACCATTGGGCAGATGTGGAAAAACCAGTGCCTGACTATGGGTAAAATGGCTCCACTTACGCAAGTATAAAGTATCACCAAGCGAATAAAAATTATGCCGCATATGAATGATGGTCCTTTAACATTATCATTACTGGGGGGAAAACATGAGACAATTAAAAGGCATCCAAATAACCTGCTCTGCACTGGCCATAGAACCATGGCACGCAAGCAATAGAACTCTGCTTGGATCTCCCAATAGGGGATGAGCTTGAAGCTGATCTTTCAAAGAGTTTATGTCATCCCAACCAGTCATAAACACTAACACAGCACCAGGCCTTTCTTTGCGACAAATATGACAGAGCACATGCTCAATGAGGTTAAAGCCAATTGAATCAGGATTCCAACAAGACAGTGACTCCCGAGTTGGAGGGCTATAATTCGAAAAATCAGCATCCATAAGAGCATCCTGCTTTTAATCTCAAAGACAAAGCAAACCTAAGTAAGAAAAGCTCAAATGTAGTAGACCAAGAAGCAAAATTTGATCTTACAAAAGAACATATACCTCAACAGCTGAAGCTATCTGAGTCTTCCTCTTCCTAAGAGCCTGCTTCTGCATTTTCCACATCTTGTCTTGACCGTAATTGTCAATTTGGTTATATGGTGTCAACCTATAGCAAGTCATTTCCAGAATATTTTCCAGAAAGTGGCTCCGAACAGGGTATGTAAAACCCTGATAAAAAGACCAAATGTAACAAAATATATAGAATTAGCATTTGAATCAGAAAAGAGGAGACACATAAAACCAGAGAACTAGAAGCGGGCAGCAAACATAAAGAGGTGGAGAACAAAATAAAACTAAAACACAAAGCATGAGATGAACTTTCTCTCCATATGATAAAGCCGAATGGCACTAGGAAAAGTCCAAGAAATTTTAGCGTTTTACAGTTTTCACATTTGACTGCAATATGGCACAGGCATATTGCAGCATATAATCATGCAATGTCACTAAATCTAACAATTCTAACTTACAGGAATGTGGATTGTTGGAGCACCATCGAAATAGGAAGAGAAAAGCTCAGCATTTAGGGTTGCACTCATCAAAATCAATCTCAATTCCGGTCGACAAGGAAGCAGATCCTTCAGTACAATTAGAAGAAAGTCTGCCACGAAATATAAATGGCAATAAGAATAAAGAAAATTCAGGAACAGAGAAAATTATCAATTAACAACAACCTTCATTCATTCCCCGCTCATGGATCTCATCAACAATAACATGAGTTACACCATTCAAGTTTCTATCAACCAATAATCTCCTTAAAAGGATTCCAGTAGTACAAAAGAGGAGGCGGGTATCTCTCCCTTTCATTCCCTCGAGGCGAACTTTATAACCGACCTTCAACAAGTAGATCCCAGCAAACAAGGAGATTCATTTATCATATACACATCAAAGAATTGATTAAAAAGAATATTTCAAGCAGAAATAGGCAACAGACTTACAGATTCTCCTATTTTCTCACCACGCTCAGCGGCAACTCTCTCAGCAACTGCCATGGCAGATATTCGTCTTGGTTGGGTGCAAATAATACTACATGCAGCTCCCCGAGCAGCTTCAATTTCAGACTCTAAGATGTATTGGGGCAGTTGGGTAGTTTTTCCACAGCCAGTTTCACCAGAGATAACTACTACCTGCAAAACCAATCTTAACCAATGTCAAATCATTAAAGTGAAAGCCTTATCTGATTACACACAGAACAAAGAATTCGCCATGAATCGTCTTTTTATATTAACATACACTCTCACCCCTCAATGAGAATGTTACAGCCAGCATGTATAGCATATGCTCCACAAATACTTAATAAAATTGTATAAGTATGCCAAAACTATAAAAGTAGCCAACAGATCCCTCACTAGTGGGGAGGAAAATATTGAAGAACAATTGAGATGCAAAAGATATCCATTTGATCCTATTCTATCTTGCTATTTACGGTTGGTTTATTTAAGGGTGGTAGTTCAGGTACGGTGAAAGTCGAGTTTAGGTATAGTTGTCTGAGAGAATCTCTAGTAATTGAAGAAATTACATAAACCATACCAAGCATGATTGAAGATGTTTCAAGCTAGAGACTTCTAGCTTTTTCTGGCATATATTTAAAGATAAACAAATAGCAGCAGATGCATTAAACATCCTGCTTTGCTCTGTGCTCAAATAGCTGTTCTTCTGGTTTCGAAACAAGACTTAAATATAATATCCCCAAGAAAACACCTAAAAATGACAGATATGCCAAAGAATATACTATGGTAGGAATACATATTTTAATTTTAAAAAAGTAGAATATGAGGATATGTATGAAAACTTCAATATTTAGATACAGGTGTAAGATGAGTCAAATCGGCTCGGAATACCTGTAGCTCTACTTGAGCTCGAGCTGCATATTGACCTAAGCTTAGACTCGAGTTTAGTTGTCCAACTTGAGCTAGCCAGCTAGCTTTTTTTATATTTTTAATTTTTTTTATATATTAATTAATAGTTATTATACATCAATATTTTACTTTTTCTACTTTTTAAATATTTTGCATATATTATTAAATAAGTATTACGTGTAATTTAATATTTTATTCGGTGTTAAGAGTTATTAGGTGTTTCATAGATCGAGCTCAATCTCAAGCTCAGAATACTGAGCTCAAGCTTACAATTTTTGTCGAGCTAGACTTGTTTACACCCTACTGTAGATATTAATGGAAAATATGTGGTTAGTCATGCATGCAGATTAACATATTGTGGATGACATTTTTGTTGTCTATAATCTTGTGGATGTGGTAATGAAAACTTGAGCAAAGTAACAAACACACAGAATGTAAATTTAAAATTATCTGGGGGGAGAGAGAGAGAGAGAGAGGGAAAAAAGGAGAAACAATGCAGGGGCTCAGGTATAAGAGTTCTCCAGTACTTCAGTATAGTTGTAGAGAATAAAATAAATCCACTCAATTTCTTGTAGAGCAGTCAAAAAAGGGTCCATTGTCCAGTTTTTACAGGACCAATAACTCATCTGGTCAGAGGAAAATCAGCTTAGATTGAGGCTCACCAGTTTCTAGGACGCCACCAGGACCATCCAAAAAACTCACCCTCTAAAGCCCCCACAAGAACCATAATCTCTACCACCTCTCTTGTGGTCCTCCACCGCTCCCTAAAGAACACAACACCTGTCCACAGCAGTTCTGCCACAATCTTCCCACCAAACATGATTACCAATCTCTTTGATATATGCTTGTCATGGTTTGTTGAGATAGAAAATGTAGGTCTAGATAACAAGACATCTAAGTTCTAACTTCTTATATTGGGAGTTATATTAAGTAAAGTGGAAAAAGATTAGGTTTCTCAAAATATTTATTCCTTAAGCTTGTAGATTTTTTCAGAGTTTTCTTAGAGCAATCATTTTCAATAAAGGTCACTTTTTCTACGATGAACTCACAGAACAATATTTTGTTTTCTATAGACACCTATTTTCTGATATTAGTCAATCTTAGGCTTGTATTAAGTGCAATTGGTGGCATATGAAGAAAAGAGAGGAAAATAACAGAGGTTATTGATGGAGGTCAGAGCCAGCAAGAAAAAGCATTTAGAGAGAGATTATGTGAAAAACTGTAGAGGCAGCTGTGCAGTAAAGGATATTGATGAGAAAGTTGTGATTGTAGGGGTTGTTACCATTATGTTTTTTTCTTTTGAAGTTGTGGAGGGGAAAGGAGTAGCAGCAATTAAATTTTCTTTTTGCATTTTTTTTAACTTTTTAGTTGGTAGCCAACATTCAAGTTTATACAGACCTTATTAGTTGTATGGGAATAACACAAAAGAATACAGTCACTCACGCAAATCTGAAAATAAATCCAAGTCAATCCAAGACAGATTTAAATAAATATAAAATCTCATCAAATTAATAAATAAGATGGTGTATATATGACGTACCATAGTACATATCAACAGTAGGGGTGTTTATCGGATCAACCCGATCCGATGAAGCCAATGATCCAACCGAACCAATTAAATTGATTCGGTTGGGTTCGGGTAAAAATCCGATCAAATTCGATTACATTTGGTTCAGTTCTCAGATTTTACATTCATCAACGCGACCCAACCTGACTAATTAAAATAAATAATAATTTTTTTAAATTATGATTTTTGTTATTTATATTTGTATTCAATGATCAACTGAAAATTGAATTTGGGATTTTATATTATCAATCATGACTTATAATAAAGAAGGAGATAATTTATAACAATTATAACTTGCAGTGCTCTTGTGCAATACTGTGTGCTTTTGAATTTTGATGAATATTTTGAGAATAATTTAATTGTCTCGATTTTCTAGTTAAAGAACTAAAGAAATTGCAAATGGTGCTTTCTCTTCCTCGTCCTCCTCCTCCTCCTTCTTCTTCTTTCTTTCTTTCTTTTTCTATTTTTTTCCCCCTTGAACCCAATTACCCAAACCAAACCAACCTAATCTTTGGTTTGGTTTGGGTTCAAAAATTAAAAATGATAAAACCCAACCTAATCCAAACCAATTAAAAATGATTGATTCGGATTCATTTTCCCCCTAAACCCGAACCAACCCGACCCGTGAACACCCCTAATCAACAGAGAAGGTATCAAAGATCTAAGTAACATCACCAAATCCCTCTTGAATAAAAATCAACATGAAATTGAACAATTAAAGAGCACAAAGCAAAAATGAACTTCTTTAAGGACAATCCATTAAACAATCCAATACGCACCTGATTTCTAGAAATGGCATTCAACAATGAGTCTCTCTCTTTATATGAGGGAAGATTTTTTCGAAATTCCAGCATCCTTTGGCCTTCTGAAGATTCCTATAAGAAAATAAGGAAAAGATATTAATACCACGCACTACCTTAAATGCTCCAAAGAAACATAATTCAGTTGCAAACCTACCAGAGCATATTTTCTTATATCCGTATTTCAAAGTGTATTATGCTGGCATTCAACAACCTAACTTGTTGTCTGGAATGCTCAGTGGTTTTGCATGATCATTGAAAGGGCAAAAACAAATCTTAACAGAATGGTACTTTCTCCCCATCCAGGAAATTGGAGGGGCTTAAGTACATTTCATGTAATTTCCCTAATAAACAAATGGGCAGGCAATTTAGAAGCCAAAGGAAAATGTGAAATTTAATACACATAACACATACAGGCAGCTGAAGTAGCATCCAACTATCGGGAAAAAAAATCTTTATCCACCAGTGAACCCATGCACAAGTATAGAAATATATGACAACAAAATAGTGATAGTATATGAACAGTTATAGTCCCTCAAATTGGGAGTCATACTTGCCAATCCTGTTGTTTATTGAGCATTTGCAGGCTCCTCCGTTTAAGAATTCTCTCAGCTATAACACTTTGGGTCGAGGGCTCCTCTTGCTCATCAAATCCTTCATCAATCGACAGACTCTGACCCTTAATGCCATGAGCAAAGGTTTCATTGCTCTTAGGTTTTCTGGAAAGGTGTGTCCTGAGATGAGAATCTACCAGCCTCTGCAACCCAAACGGTAAAACCACCTGCAAATCAAAGATGTCCACTTCAAGCACATGAAATTTGCAAATAAGAACTCAAAAAACTAAGAAATTGAATGGATTTAGTGGAAGAATATCGTAGCCACATTATCCTTCTGTTCATTCCCACAAAATTTGATTTGAAGATGATTAAAGAACTTCTCAAGAGAACTTCATTACTTTTTCAAATAATAAGATACAGATAAAAGGTTCTCGGTAAAAATTAAAAAGAACAGGATGATATAACAAGGCATTACCTCCCTCTGAGGACGCTTCATATCCAAATCTGATCTATAATTTGGCAGTGGGACTTTACTGAACACAACTACTTTCTCATACTGATGACTGCAGTAAAAAAAAAAGAGCTTGTAGAAAATCCCGAATCAAGGTAAAAACAGAAGATAGATGGGATTTCTTAGAAGTACCAGTGCAATCCCATTCTGGCTGCAAGCACAGAAAGCTGCTCAAAATCACGTCGATCTTTTTTCTCCCTCGACACAAGCTCTTGCTCATCTTTGCAGCGCATAAGCATGGTCAACTTCCATCTCCATTCTTCAACATTATCAATGGTTGAAGCACACTGGCAATCATAAATCAACATTTTGCAAACTACTGGATATAAAGTTTGGTACGGTTTAATTTCTACCAAAAAGGGCACCTCCGTAAAGGCTGAGCAAACTTCTCAAGAGATAATTTAATGAATAAAGTAAAGCCAAAATTAGAAACTAGTCTAGTCTGCATTATTAGTTGTATCAAACCATTTCTGCTAAGGCATACTTTTGAAAATATTTTCAAAGCCTACAAAAAAAAGTCACACTTTCTCCTTATTGTTTCCCCAAAAATTGTTTAATTTGATCTATATTATTATATAGATATCTTGGTAACTGGTGATCACTACTAATTTTTTAAAATTTGGGATAATATTATATTAATTAACAATTAAGCTATAATCCGCATAAATTTCGCATAAAAATATATTATAGAACCAAAAAAAAAGAGGTTCTTTTTTTTTTTTTTCAAAAAGAGGTACTTTACATAACTTGATACTTCGTACAAATTGAATAAATATTTCATGAACAACGGGATCATTCTTCACAACCAGTATTCAATTAGACTTAATTGTCCTAGTAATTGCAAAATTAGTTCATAGAGAATTTTCATTCAGATGAAAACGGACTACATTTATAAGTAAATTACACTTATGTAAAAGAATAGACAAAATAACGAGACAAAAATTCAACTACTAAAGCAATGTAACCTCTAAGCAAGAAAGCTTAGCAAAAGGTGCCTGAAATGAAGGAATAACAAAAAAGAAAGGGGAGAAAATGAAAAATTAACAAAATTTCAGTATTGTGCATGATGCACGTAAGAAGTTCCAATGATTTCTGAATCCCACCAATACAACCACCAAATTATTATAGAACCAAACAAAGCTTACCAATTGCTTAGAAGAAGACTGGAATTCACTATCAGACACATCCTCCGATACGTACTCATCGTAGGCAAACCTTCCATACCCAAAATTCTGCTGATAAAGAAGCGGCAAAGAAAACGAAGAAGAAGTGTTTCTATTGCGCCTTAGCACAACAGAAGAGGAGGAAGATGAACAAGAAGAAGAAGCGGAGCTAGTAAAAGCAAAGCCCCTCAGGAAAACGCCGGTATAAGTTCGTGGGTATAAATTGTGAGGCCCGCGGTAACTTGCGGCGATGAAGGAGAATGACTTCGGCGGGTGTGTGAGATGGGCCAGAGACATTGCTCTGTAATTCAGTTTCGAATAACTGCGGACAAACATTGAAGAGAAAGACATGGTTAATATTTCATAAGTAGTGTGTGTTGTGTGTGAGAAAACATGACCTTGCCCTCGCCCTTGCTTGGTGGTAGTAGAATTGTGGTTAGGGTTGAAGGGAGGAGGGAAACAGGTGCGTGCTTGCTCCTCACTGGTCGTCCAACTCCCGTGTTTGTTTTTGGGAAATTGCACCCTCGAAAAAATTTGCTCTTTTGGCAACGGAAAATACAAAGATGCACTTCGTCTCTCGAAATTGTTTTCTTGACGCAATTTTTCATGTTTATTATTCTTTTAATAAAATTTATGATATTTTTTTATTTGTTTATATGCACATAAACAGAAGAATTTGCTAGAATTAAAATTATTAATTCCTACATTGTTTAAAAAATTTATACCGTTTAACCGCATGTTACTCGATCAAAAAAAATTATTGTATTATAACTTTTTAAAATTAATTTGTTTAAACATTTCACTTCATGATTCTTTTTTTATTTAATACGCACACACATAAAAAATTTATTAATTTTGAATTTCAACGTCACATTATACATGTTATATTAGTATCATTTAATCAAAAGTCAATCGTTACCTTTTTTTTTTTTTTGGTAGTAGGTAATTTAATTAGTCTAACTAGTAGAAAAAAATCAACCCACTAAAAGAATTAAAAAATATTGATTTATTTTTATATGTAAAAAATTATGTTTAACTCTTTGTCGACATATAAAGTCAATATTGTAAAATTCATTATATAATGCAGTCAATATTGTAAAATTCATGAAAGATAAATCGGTAAAAGCATTATATAAATATATTCTTTATATTAATTAGTAAGAATATTTCATATATAAATATTAATATCAATGTGGACATCTAATCATTATAATATGTAATGAAATAAATAATAATATAAAGTATTGCTTTACACCGCTTAATGGTAAAAAAATAATTGATTTCAACACTACAAGTCTACAACTAAATTTTTCCAAATACAAAACAAAACATCAAAACTTATATAACTTTCTTCCATCAAACAATATTTATATAGTCACCTAGTGGCTTATTGTTCAAGTAATATTCATTTTCCCTATTATGTGAAAGATCTTGTGTTCATTCATAAAGGGTGTGTTGTGCACTTTATATGCTTTGCGTGTAATTTATATTTTGATTATTTGATTTGAGAATAAAAATTTATTAATTTAAAAATATAAATATATTGTTTTGTTGAAACAATAACATTTCGTTATTTATAATATTCTCTTAAAAAAAATATTTGTATGGTCTCCAAAACAATGCAAAACATATATTATATTCTCTAAACATTTTACCAAAACTTATTTTTTAAAATATGTTCTCAAATACTGTGAAATCACACAATACTTCGTATTTGGATTCAAAAGTGTAAAAATTGATCAAGAAAGTTAAATTTTTACAAATATATCCGATCACTGTCTTAAATTTCTAAAAGATCGGGCAACAAAATCCTCCAAAGATTAGCATCATTTGATGAAATGCTAAACAGGGTATATAATCGAAGCATAATATAATTTTTTTTAGAATAGCAATAAAATCATATCTCAGACAATATATAGTTGAATCTTAAAAAAATAATTAATGTATGTATAAATAAAAAAATTAAATACAAATTTTGAAAATGTATTTAAATATCGTCTTAAATTTTCTAAAAATCAAACACCTTGTTGGATATTATCAAAAGAATTGTTCAATGACTAATTTCGTTTGACAAAATGCTAAACATAATAAATTGTCAAAGTATATAATATATAGTAGTGTAAGGTACACTGCGCAGCGCGCGAGACCCAGCCGTTATCAATAATTAAATGCATGTTTTTACAATTAAATTTATTTTTCATTTCAATATCTGAAAAAATGCAGTGTTATTATGTAAATTGTTTTTAATATAGAAATTTGTTATGAATAAGTGAAAAAAGCACAAAAAAATTTGAAAATTCAAAATGTTGCATTAATAAAAAGCAAATAGAAAATCTAGGTAATTACAAATAATTTTTCAAACCAAACAAACCATATGAGGATGATATCATCAATACTATTGTCAATTAAAATATCCAAATATGAACTAAATCCTAAAAAAAGTTTAAGTGATGCTGAGGGTTTGTTTGCTTCAATTTATTATATTTGATAAATGTATAACTATTCTTAATTTATTATTTATTTGTTTTGATATAGGGCTCTTGATATATTATTGACCTTATATTAAGTTGGAATATGTATCAAGAGGGGAGAGACTTGATACATTTTTCTTGGGTTGGATAAAATTCAAAAAAATAAATAAATTACCATTAATTAATACGTAAAAATATTATTAAAATATATCACAAAAGGTTATAATCGTAAAATCATATATTTTGTTTTAATTTACTTTTCGATTAATGTTATTAGCCAAACATAAAATTATATGATTCTATTTTGATAAATATAAAATATATTTATTTATTTATATATCATTCATAATTATATTATTCGAAACAAATTAACTTTATAATAGATTCTGATTGATAGTACACGAATTAAAAATAGGTCCCACCAAATTCTTCAATAAAAGCAGTCTTTTTTTTGCCTCAATCATAGTCAAGAGCCATATTCCAAGCAGCTGCAGCAAAATAATTGTGCTTCGTTTCTGTTCCACTTGAATCGAACACGTAAATGTTATATGTTTTGAAACCTTCTTGACCCCATAAAACTCTTAGGACTGTTTTCTTTTGAAATTCATTAAGGACATCTTAAAACGCATGCTGCCAAAATCCGCCATCAAACAAATATTAATTCTTAGAATACCTTTTTAAATTAATTAATTTATTATTAAAAACCTAATATATATTGATATAAAATAATCCAACAGGCCTAACCCAATAAGCTATCGACCTCAGAGAGAGTTCCAAATCCATTTAACATGCACAACCCAATATCGCTTTTGGACCTAGTTGGGCCGAATCACTCGACCACAACCGTCTAGTCGAGTGGATTGTTTTCAACCGCACTCAACAGGAGGCTTCAAGCCACTTTATCCCTTCAATCATCCCTTTGGTTGACCGCCTTATCTGTTCGATGATTATTGACTAGAGTGCTCACTTCGGTGTTGACTCATATCCTTGCCGCATTTAATACTCTGACAAGCAGCGTACTTTCGTATTAATGACATGTGTCACCCAATATTGTCTATGCCAACAACTCTGGCAAGGAGGTGCATCTCCAAAGTACTATTCACCTTAAAAAATAGGAGATGATGCCACCTGGAATAGTACTGGAATTGGAAATGACCAACAACTCCCAGACACAGACAAGAGCTACTACACTTGACAGGGGCATCTTAGACATATCACCTACCAGGAGAAGGCTATAAATACCTCATTGCCAACCATCCTCCAGGTAATGCCATATATACTAGACGCTCTTATTCTACTGTTCGATTACCTTAATTTAACCAGTACTAACTTGAGCGTCGGAGTGCTTTAGCCAGGGGCACCTTGACTAGTTTAACATTTGCCGTTGGTTGCAGATTTCAAACCTCGAAGGATATCACTGTTGATCATTCGACCTCCCTAGTTGAATCGACCTAAACATTATCCCATTCACTAAATATGACTTCAACCTCATCATTTTGGCACCGTTTGTGGGAACTTTGAGATTGCAACTGAAAAAATGGTGAACATAAAAAGAGTCGCATATAAGGAGGAGGATAACAAAAGGTCAGCATCTCTACCTCTCCCTCTGCCCCAACAAGGTGCGCATGCTCCAGGCTCTAGTGCCCCCCATGAGCAAGTTATTACGTTAACCATGCCTCGGCTGATAAGCGAGCAAATCTTTTACCCAAATTTCTGCTCAACTTTTCGCTGCATTAAATAGGCACACTACTGCGCTAGCCCTAACTGGCAGTGCCACTTCGCAACCGCCTCCACCAGAGGAAAGGTCCCCCTGGGGCAACTGTGGTGGTCAGGAGTCCTGGTGGCCACTGGCCAAATGAGATGCTAGCCCCAAATGCCGCCATGGAGAGAGGAGGTGACTGAAGCTAAGGAAGGAAATTGTTGACTCCGTAGACCACCATGTTCAACCAAATCGAGCTTAGCAACTCAAAAGGGTCGAACATTCCAGACACGACCAACGCAAAGAAATGGATGAATCCGTAGACCACACGGCCCGACCTATTCGATTCCTGCAGCACCATAGGATTGAGCGCGCAAGACCTCATTTTGATCGAAACATTACTCAAGTTGATCGGGAGGAGTGAGAAGAAGTCTCCTACTAAATGCAACAATTAAACAGATACCTTGACGAGATTTCAAGGTGAAATACTGTTAAACTGCCCAACCCAGAGGGCCCCCAAAGGTCTCAACGAGAGAATCAACCCCAGTATGATCGTACACTACCTCAATGTTGATCCCATATACAAATTGATCAAATAGAAGACGAGGATATTTAATGTCAAGAGGACCAAGATCATCGAAGAGGAAGTTAGGAAACTCTTAGATGCAGGTTACATTGCAGAGATTTAATATCCTTCTTGACTTTGTAATGTTGTACTCGTCTCAAAAAATGAGAAACAATGGTGTATGTGTAATAATTTTATAGATTTGAATAAAGCTTGCCCTAGGAATCCTTACCCCCTATCTCAAATAGATTTATTAGTAGACTCCACTACTGGTTGCGAGTTATTGAGTATGATAGATGCATTTCAAGGCTATCATCAAATATTCATAGCCCTCGACGATAGGGATAAAACTTTATTTGTGGTTTTCAATGGAGTTTATTGCTTTTTGGTCATGCCTTTTGGCCTGAAAAATACTAGAGCAACTTACCAAAGGCTAGTCAACTTTATGTTCAAGAAAGAAATAGGCAAGTCAAAGGAGGTGTACATCGACGACATGATTGTAAAAACCAAAAAAGCATAGGACCATTTGCTCGACCTCAACCACACTTTTGCAATATTGAGAACATTTGGTCTAAAGCTAAATCTAAACAAGTGTGCATTCGGGGTTTGAGGAGGTAAATTTTTAGGCTATATGGTCAGTCAATGGGGCATTGAGGCCAATCTACAGAAGATTCAGGCCATTCTGGACATTGCCTCTCCTCGAACAGTCAGAGATGTGTAGTAGCCAGTTGGGAGGATTATTGCTCTTGGGAGGTTTATCGCATGATTGGTTGACAAGAGCCTGTCTTTCTTCAAAATTCTCAGAAATGCCAAGAAGTTGGGTTTTTAATGGAATGAACAATGTGATTAGGCATTGCTCGAGTTAAAATAATATTTGTCCTTGTCCTCAATGCTTGCAAAACTCGAACTTAGAAAGGTCCTTCACATATAGTTGGCTATTTTGAAAGCGTCGATCAGTTCAATCATGGTCTTGACCAGAGATAGAAGCCATCAACCAGTTTACTATTGCAGCAAGTCACTCCAAGGACCAAAGCATAACTACTTGGAAATTGAGAAATTTGCAGTGGCGCTGGTCATCGCGGCTCGAAAGCTACATCTATATTTCTAGTCTTATGCCATGATAGTGCTGACTAATCAGCCATTGAAGTAGGTGCTTTCGAAGCTAGATACCTTAGGAAGGTTAACCAAATGGGCCATTGAATTGAGAGAATTTGATATTACCTTCTAGTCAAGAACAGTCATCAAAGCACAGGTTTTAGCAAACTTCATTGCCGAACGAGTCGACCTACTTGAGAAAAATAGCAAAGCCCCTCTCACTTGGACATTACACATTGATAGATCTTCGACTACATCCGAAGGAGGATTAGAAGTGGCTCTCCGTTTCCCAACAGTGGAGGAATATGATTTTGTAATTAAGCTCGACTACACAATTACTAATAATGAGGAGGAATATGAAGCTCTCCTCATCGAGATAAGGATGGCACTCGACCGAGGTGTCAAGCACCTAGCTACGATTAGGGGTGTAAACGGATTTTAAACAAATCGAATACACTATTTTTATATTCGTATCCATTTAACGTTTTGAATATTCAAATACAAATACGAATTTGGCGGATATTAAAAAATGATATCCGAATTCATATCCATCGGATATCAATCGAATTCAGATATATCCATATACGATTATAATTATTTTGATTTATTTATATTTGATTATATTTATCCATATTCGAATTATCTTTTTATAACCATATTCAATAATAATTATTTAAATATCTATTTACAAATATCCAAATATGTAAAACTATGAACTTATGACAAAAATATATTTTAATCAATAGAAAAAACTATATAATTTTATTAAAAAGAAAGTAATTAAACAAATAGTATAATTTCTAATTAATAATTGACTTTATAATTGATTATTAGTACTTATTCATAATAATAACGGTATTTAAGTTTATTAATTATAAAGTCAACCAACAATAATTGCATTGATTAACTTTATTCATCATTTTTTCCCTATATTATAATAATTTTTTAAATTTATTCTTTTTTCTTCTCAATTCTTCAATTATAATTTATATATATACATATCTGAATTATGATATTTTTATTACAAAATATAAAAATGTATTATTTAATAAATATACTTTCGGATCGGATATATATTTACTATATTCGTATCCATTTATAATCAGATATCTACTAATCGAATACGGATAATATCCACTTTAAATTGATGCAGATAATTTTGTATAAACGGATACAAATGCGAACGGTAAATAAATTTTTGAATATCCATTTACAACCTTAGTTGCGATCACAGACTTCCAACTGGTAGCAGAATAGGTCGAGAAAAATTTTGAGGCTAAGGATTCCACGATGAGCCGATACTTGGCGGAGGTTAGAAAATTATAGCAATCATTCAAAAAGTTCATCCTCAGTCAGGTACCTAGATCTGAGAACGAACGTGCGGATGCCTTGTCCAAATTTGCTAGCTCAACCAGGGGCACAAAAGACAAAATGATATTATTTCTGCTCGTCGATAAGCCCACTCGAGGAAAACCTAGTATGGAGCATTGAGGAGATAGTCCCTTCATGGTAGGATCCGATAAAACTCTACTTGAGTTATGGCACAGTCCCCAAAGACAAAAATAAAGCTCAACACCTTCGAGGACAAGCTGCCAAGTTTACACTAGACGAGCATGGCCAGTTATATAAGAGGTCGATCTTTGGACTGCCCTTGAGGTGCCTGGATCCAAACCAGGCTGATGAAGTATTACAAGATATCCACGTAGGCATGTGTGGGAACCATTCTGAGAGAAGATCCATTGAACATAAAATAATCAGGTATGGATATTTTTGGCTGATATTACTGAAAGACTCTATGGATTTCACTCAAAAATGTATTTCATGCCAAGTTTATTTGAACATGCCGCATCAACCTGTCGCGCCTATGGTCAATGTCCAAATTTCTTAGTCATTCGATCAGTGGGGAATTGACATTAGGCTCACTGCTGAAGTCAACAGGTCAGCAAAACTTCATAATCATGGTGATCGAATATTTTACCAAATAGGTCGAAGTTAAGGCTATCCCAAAGATAACAGACGCAACTATCAAGAGTTTTATCTGGAAAAACATCATTTGTCATTTTAGCCTACCTAAGATCCTTATTTCAAACAATGGGACTCAATTTTAGAGCAGAAGTACCAAAAGTTGGTATAAAGCTTTGGGGATTAGCCAACACTTTAATTCAATGGGTAATCCTTAGTCGAACGGCCAAACAGAGGTGATGAATAGAACAATCCTTGATCATTTAAAAGTTAAGATACAAAATACTGGTTTGAGCTGAGCAGATGACCACCCAAGAGTGTTGTGGGCATACCGAACAACTCCCTGAACAACCACAAGTCACAGCCTTTACGATCTAGTCTATGGGTCTGAGACAGTCATCCCCTTAGAACTCATTCAACATACATCTCAAGTCATTTATTTCCACCCACTAGGAACACATCAGAAAGAAAGCTCGACCTTAAGACTATTGATGAGCGAAGGCAAGAGGTTTACAACACCATGCAGCGCTACAGGTTGAAAATGGTGGAGAACTATAACAAAAGGGTAAAGCTGCATCGTTTTAAGATCGGAGACCTCATCCTCAAAAAGGTGGAAATATCTAAGAATGTTGGCAAACTTGACCCGAAATGGGAGAGACTCTATACCATGGTGAAAGTATCAAAGCATAATGCTTTTCGACTTGCTAATATGGATGGGGATGAGCTCCTTCGCCCATGGAATGCCATCAACCTAAAGAAATTTTACATATGAAAGTACATTGTAATCATCTTCATATTCTATGATATAAATAAAGTTCCAACAACACTGCTACCATTTGTTTGCATTATCATAGCCGTTTCTACCTCACACCATTCCAAGTTTCAAGTTGATCCCATAATCAATGAACAAGCAGCTCCAGGCTGCTACTCAAGTTTCAAGTTAACCTTATCGTCGACGAACAAGCAGCTTCATGCTTTCACACTAAAATTTCTACGTAAAGGCAACATCATACTACCAAACCAAAGTTC
Organism: Jacaranda copaia; assembly: GCA_014898725.1. NCBI lineage: Eukaryota > Viridiplantae > Streptophyta > Magnoliopsida > Lamiales > Bignoniaceae > Jacaranda > Jacaranda copaia. The sequence goes on from JACGDI010005591.1 coordinate 279,699, forward strand.
TAAATCGACCATGCCGTAGACTCAAAATAGCAACTTGTTACCAACTTAAGGATTTTTAGCTCAAACTATATAATCGACCTAGTAGTCGATCAACAAGTTAATTGTGAAATAATGAAAATCGACTATAAAGTTGTGAAAATAAATTGTTTGCTGTGAAGATAAACTGTTAAATATGCTTTGGCAAGACCATGCATCTCTCAATACTAACCAAAATCGATGACAAAGTTGTCAGATTTTTTAGATAACTATCTTGATAGCTAACATGGTTGTCAACTATTCACCCATACAATCGTGATAATAAAATTGCGTTCAACAAGAAAGACATGACATTGAATTTATTCAATAGCAGAGATATGAAAAATGATCCTTTATTCATTGGAATATTCATTACAATAACATTCTATTACAAAAAAAAAAAATAGAAGAAAAAAAAAGAGAGAGAAAAAAAAAGAAGAAAACGCATAAAAGCAGCAATCACATCAGAGAGTTTGGAGATCAAGTTTGGTTTGACCCGGCCTAGTCACCTTTCTTCCAGTATTAATTGGGCTCTAGCATGGTAGATATGAGCGGCTGAATAGCTTAAGTTGGTAGTGAAGGCCCCGCAACGTCACCCATGAAATTAGTTGAGTGCAGCATGTATTGCGCGACGTCGACCTGCTCCTTCCTTAGTTGGAAAGCAAGGTCCTCAGTAAAGGAAAATTTGCTAGCTAGCCTAGCCTTGACCTCAGCCTATTTTTGTTAAGCTTTAGTCAAGGGCTCAATAGGAGAGCATTTGTCATTGTATGTCTCTCACCGCACCCTCTTCAGACGCGGGGTAAGACTGTAGCTTCTCATCCAGGGCAGGGCTTATTCTGCTTCTATCTTCTGCCTGAAAGGCATAGCCCAGATACTCAAGCTGCTTTAGTACTTTATTGAATGCACCTCGAGCATCGTCGATGGACAGAACCATGTTTGCATCTTGAAAGGTCGAGTTCAACATGAATTGTTCTACTGCCTCTCGCTGCACTATAAGGAGCTATCGAGAGAAGATCACCTGAGTCTCCTCGAGCACATTTGTGTTGTCAGCCAATTGAACGATGAGTAGCTCACCTACATGTCCAAATGACCCTTCTTCAGCATGGAGTTCATCCGACTCCTTTCCTCGACCACCTGTACCAACTGCTGATCCTTGGCATTCAGTTGCTCTCGGAGATCAGCCACCTCCTTTATTAGCTAGTCGACCCAGAGTTGGTAAGACTCGAGTTGAACCTTGAAGGTCTTTACATCTCTTTCCTTTTGTAACTATTTACGATCTACGAGAGCCAGCTCTGACCAGCAGTAAAACTAATTTCCCAGGTGGCTCATCTAAAACACAGGGCATCAGTGAACAATACAACTTTTTGAAATAAGAATTCAATAAGAAACAGTCAACCTCATACTTACTATATTACTATGGTAAGCTAAAGCCCTGAGCACCCCAACCTGACTCAGGTTCATGAGCCTCCACTGATCCATGGAGAAGAGCCTGATCACCATCCATTTGAGGGCATCGCTGCCCATCATCCCCGATTCTGTGATGGAGGTCGAATTAGTCACCTCTATGGTGGGGTCGGGTCTAAAATGGGGCATTCCAATTGGGGAAGCTAGAATAGCACCCCATCGCCATATTTTTTGAACAATCATAGTCTGTCACTGTCTTTAACTTGCCCCCATCGCCATATTTTTCAAACAATCATAGTCCGTCACTACCTTTGACTTGCCCTTATTACCCACTATCTTCTTGGGTGCCGAGCCTCCTTGCTTGGTCATTTATCTTTTACCCCGACCCACAAGGCTACTTCAAACATGCTCCTCTAGTTGAACGAGTTAGGGTTGGGGCCCTTGTTTAATCTAAGGCACGGTAGAAGTGGTGGTTGAGCAGGTCGAGGGGGCCCACTCTGCTGTAGGGGCCTCTCATCGAGCAGTCGCTCGATGGCGCTCATCATTCCTCCGTGCTCTTGCTACAACCTTTGCTTGACTATGGGTCATCACTTTTTCTCGATTTGCTAACAAAAGAAAAAAGAAACCATCAAAATCGAGCAAAAAGACAGAAATTTATAGTTATCACAATCAACAAAGATCGCTACCTAGCTGGTTGCCCGCGAGCAAGTTGAGCATGACTGGCGACAGACCAGCTAACACCAAAAACCTCTCCTCAATCAAAATCGAGGCCTTCATTTGCCCAAAATCGACTAAGTCCCAAACAGAAGTATTGGGTCAGCTGGGCGTTTGGTTCTCTAGCATTTCCCCATGCCCCCTCCACTACCTTTTTAGAATGTTAAATTCTTTAGGCCCTCGAACATAAAGAAATTATTTATTACACTCCCAACCATACAAGGAGGAGGGGGCTACCAAGAACGTTTGATATGGATGTGCCGCCAAATAATAGAAGCCAAACTTTTTACTACTACGTGACTTCTGGGACATTACTAAATGGAATAGTTTGAAAAGTTGGCAAAAGAGGCTAGCTATTCGAACAGGTGCATTTGCACAACAAAACTGTAGATGGTGGTAAAACAATTAGGAAGGAGTTGGGTTATACAGACCTCGAGGCCCACTAGGAGGTTGACTATGGTTGGTGCTAAAGGAAACCTAAGGCCGCACCTCAACCTCTCCTTAAACACCGTTATGCATCCCCTTGGAGGTCGATGCGTCCTACCTTGAGGCCTGGGCACTAAAAGCTCATATTTATCAGGGATAAGGTACATCTCCCTTATTCAAACTAAGTAAATAAGGGAAATCTTAGATACTATTTCACTATAGTGGTTCGGAGTAAATAATAGACCCTGTGTTGCTTGTACTTCACTAGGGCCAGCATCGCTCTTAGAATCAACCCTCTCAGTACTCGAGTTGTTACTCGATGAGCTATCAGATGTATTATCAGATGCGCTCCTAGATGCACTTTCACCCCCTAAATCCCTCTAAAACTACTCATCCTTGGACCTAATGTTCTCACTATCTAAAGTACTAGACATCTTTGCAAAGAAAAATGAAGCAAAACACAAGCTTACAAAAGAACTTACTGTAAGTAGCTTGAAAACTCTAAAGTGGAGAAAGGAAGTAGAGAACTCTGAAGGCAAGAAATCGACTAGATCAGATTTTAGCAAAAGTGAAAAATAAATATTTCTATCCTGCCTATTTATAGGCATTTGAACGTGGGAACACAAGCAGCCGCAATAATTGTATTGCCACCACTTGGCGCTTTGTAATCTGCGATGTAACTAGCGTATTAAATGAGCAAAACCCTGGCCGAAGACACTTAACCATCGTAACCATCATAATCATCATTCAATTATCCACTCTCTATTCTTTCTCATTGACAAGCTCGATCAGGACCACGAGTGAGGGGGATTCATGATATGGGATAGCCTAACAGGCTCAGCCCAACAAGCTATTGACCTCAGAGATGGCCCCTAGGCCCACTTAACATGCACAACCCAACATCGCTTCTGGACCCAGCTGAGTTAGATCACTCGACCACAACTGCCTAGTCGAGTGGATCATTTCGACTGCACTCAACAAGAGGCTTCAAGCTACTCTATCTATTCAACCATCCCTCTGGTCGACCGTCTTATTTATTTGATGATTGTTAATCAGAGTGCTCACTCCGGTGCTAATTCATATCCTTACCATATGTAATGCTCTGACAAGTAGCATGCCTCCCCATTAATGGCGTGTGCCACCCAATATAGTCTCTGCCACCAACTATGCCACCAATTTTGGCAAAGAGGCGTATCTCCAAAGTACTATTCATCTTGAAAAGCAGGAGATGATGCCATCTGAAATAGTACTGAAATTGAAAATGACCAACAACCCTCAAGCAAAGACAAGAGCTACTACACTTGATAGGGGCATCTTAGACATATCACCCACCAGGAGAAGGCTATAAATACCTCACTGCTAGCCATCCTCTAGGTAATGCCATATACACTAGATGTTCTTATTCTGTTGTTCGATCAATTCGACCAGTACTAACTTGAGCGTCGGAGTACCTTAGTCAAGGGCACCTCGACTAGTTTAACGTTTGCTGTTGGTTTCAAATCTCAAACCTCGAAGGATATCACTGTTGGATCATTCGATCTCGCTGGTCGAATTAGCCTAAACACTATCCTATTTACTAAATACGACTTTCAACTTCATCATATACATATTATAATATTTTATAATTATTTTTACAATTAAAAAAAATTATCCAATCATCACGTATACGTATTATATATCTTATTATTATTTGTATAATAAAATATATTATTCAATTGTATTTTCATCCAAAAAATCCAACAAACAAGTATTGATTTGACTGCTATAGTATACATTGTCTTCTCTGAAAATATAAATAAACATATCAAAATTCCTCAAAACACTTTTCTAACTATTCCCAAAATATAAACAAACATACATCACATTCCCCAACCCCACTTTCAAAATTAATTCTCCCAAAACATCTAATGCAAAACATACAACTCATATCCAAATAGTGCATAAGTTTTTTTTTAATATGTACATGTTTTTTTGCTACTTAGTGTTTATTATATTATATTTTTATTTTTCAAGATGAAATCTTTTAATTTTTAAGTTTTGTAAAAATTATATATTTAAGTTTAAGAGTTAAATTGAAATAATGTTTTTTATTTATGCTTTAATATAAATGTGTCATTTTTTATTTAATTTATGATTATGTAGATATAAAGGAATTTGTTTAGATTGTATATTACTAAATTATTACTATTTTTAAAGGCCATAACTTAAGATTAGTATTTTGCATAAATATTAGATTTAAGATTTTTTTGTTATAATATTTAATTATACAATTAGCTATTTTAAAAATTATGTTGATAGTTAAAAATTATATTTTGCACAACAACTATACTAATATTAGTTAAAATGTTAGTATTAATTAAATGTTTAATAAATTATTCATAACAATAATAATATTGTAAAATAAGTATTTCTGGAAAACAAATGTTTCGAAAATGTCGTACTTGATGAGCATATCTCAAAAATCAGGAGTTGAAATTTACTTTCTTCTGTTTTTTATGGACTTCCTTCTGGTTCTTCACCTCAGAACTATCAAGTGGAATGTTTGCTTTGCTTGGATGGTCCGGAATGCTGATGCAGGTCAGGATAGTACACTTTCATGATTTGTCATATAGTTGGAGAGTGATTCACATGTATTGCTAATTTTGATTGTGTCAAAACCATCTAAGTGAGAAGAGAATATATATTATCACACATCAATAAAAATTCTATATAGTCCATTTTTTGTATAATGTAAATAGCTTTTAACTCTTATCACTCAAGTTGCATCTCCTTGTATGCTACGTGATTATTCTTTTCCACTTGAGCCACAGAATAAACCTCTCCTACTTGTTGGGATTATTTTGGTTAGTGAAATGGCAGTTTTTATGAATCTTCCCTTGCATCTCTGTTAAAATTTTGAGACTTCCCTATCCAAACTTTGACTTTGCATTCGAGAACACATACAACATATATAATCAACATTTAACATGTAATATACTAATATTTTGATAGCAAAAGGAATATACATATCTATTTGACATCAGTAATTAAAATCTGCAATCATAGTTTGCAAGAAGTTTTCTCAGACTTCATCATGATATAGACTAAATCTAATTAATAAAACATTGGTATGTAGCTATTGTTTCACTCTTTTCATCATAAACCAAGGTTTTCAAAAGAGAGTAAGAAACTCCTCTATCTTGCTGCAAAATACATGTATATGTGGACTGTTGAAGCAAATCAAATAACCATATATGGAATGCTATTGGTTCTGCTCTACGTGCACTTGACAAAAAATGTTGGGGTAGATGGTTTTCTTAGCAAAAACATAGTTTGAAACCCAATAGAACAAGCAAGACAAAGTGGTTTCTCATTCTATTCACCAAAAATTAAGTGAGACTTTCAGCATATATCATTCCTCAAATCCAAAGGCATCGGTTCTTTCATTTTCTTTGCCTTCACTTTCTGAATCTTCTGCAGTCGACATTTACTTTTTCTAAGAATATTTCATTTATCTAGGTTATTTAACAACTAACATTAAATAACTTGATTAAGAAAATAAAACATGTTACAACTTGCTTTTGTTTCTTTTTGGACATAGAAATAGCCACATCTTCTTCTTCATCTACAAACACTTACATTTGAAGAAACCAAAAAACAAAATAATAATAATAATAATAATATTGTAAAATATTTATCCTAATAATCAGATCACATATGCATTATAAGTACTTGAAGAAAATATATTCGAGATCTTTCAACTTGTGGTATTTCTTCTAATGTCTCCACCAAACCAGAGGCCATAGTAACACCACTACTGTCCTCTTTTTCAACATTTTCGACCAGATGCACAACAGTGTATTGTGCATGTAATCCATCATGTCTTCTTTTGGAATTTTTTTTAATTTAACCAAGAAATGCTTGTTTTCTAAATTTTTACTCACCTCAACCAAAGAAGACGGATTTCCCTACACAATTACAATATTTTATGTCAATAACGATGTTTCAAATGAAAAACAAAATAAATATCTTATAGCATTGTACATTCCATCACCATGAATGCATTCATATTAATGATTTTGACAGCATCTTCACCAAACACAGTCGCAACCTAAGAAACAGTTTCATCAACAATATTTGCAACCATAAATTCCCTACATTTATCATTTCAATGATATGAAATTTTTGTCTGACTTTAAAAGCATCAAACCTTTATTCCATATCACAAAATTTGGTCAACATAAATAATAACTCATTTTTCATTCTTAAACATTATCTTAGATAGATAGATAGATGGTAACAAACCTTGGTTTAGCAAGAGTACTCTTCCCACATTTCTGGCAATCAATTGGCCAATCATATTTTACAACATAGGAGGTATGGCAATTTCACAAGCCATATAGAAAAAACTTCTACTCTTGATTTGACTTCAATGGTAGCCTTTAACATGAATCTATCAGTCTATAGTTTAAAGCTAAAAAAATAAGTAAAAATAAAAAATAGTTTTCAAATAAGCATCAATTTTAGATATATGCAATTTCTAAAATATTCTTTTCAAAAGTTATACATTTGTGTTTATGATAATGAAAAGAATCATACATTTTGAGTTTATGATAACAATCATATATATATATATATATATATATATATTTGTGTTTATGATAACAATCTCAAAAATGGAATGGAACTTAGCAACGACATTAACTAAACTTTGTTGATCTTTTATCATTGCATCAACTTCAATAAAAGCATCAACAATTGCCTGTTTGAGCGCCTGTATAATTATAATAAATAATAATTTATTTGTTAATAATACATTAATGAAAAAATATTTATTTTTTCAAGATGTTTTAGAAAACTTACCATGCCTTCAATCTCTGTGCATCAGGAAATGCTTGGTCAATTGTTATCATGGTGAACGGCGTTGATCCAAGTGAAATTCCTAAACACAATAGTTATTATATTATAAACAATTTTAATAAAAGCAATGGGTTTACATGATATTTATTTTACTCAATATATAAATTAATCATATATCACCAACAAAATAATATAGAAGAAATAATTTAAATTTTTTACCATAATGAGTAGAAATAGTTAATTTTGTTGTACTAATCACAGACATTTGTTCACCTGCAAACATTATCACATTGCCTTCAGATATAGCTATGTTGTTCCACAAAGAGAGTATCAAAGACATTTTCCTAATAAAACATATAATGGTTGCTAAACTTCAATCAATATATTAATTTATATATTTAAATATGTGATACAAATTTGAAAATACATATTGACAATATATTGAGTGGATAGAAGATACACTTTTGGTTTAATATAGCAAACACATGGATGATGAAGTACTTTGGAGCTGTTCCAATTGTCCGTTTATCAAATATTTTGATCACAATAGCTAGAATATTTGAAAGTGACGAATAAATCATAAATTATTAATTTATAAAAATTTATTATATGTCTTTGCAAATTATTTATTTTGTTAACTTACCTACAGTAGTTCTTTGATCATTTGGAGCAAGAGTACTAAAAGGCTTAAAAGTAGGAATTGCAATGGATAATGGGATAGTATGCTTCAATTCCTTTTTAATCACTATTCATTGAGTGATTATCCAAGTATATTTTTGGCCGTAATTCTCATAAAGAAAATTTGCAGCAGTAACATGAGCATTTGAAATTATATATGTATCAAGCAAAGACAAAGTTTTTTCAAACAGCTTTGTGGCTCCATCAAATATAGTGGCTGGAATCTAGGTGCCCTATAAATAACAAACAAATAATATTATAGAATTAATACGAATATTAATAGTGTTGCAATATAAATCAAAGAATAAATTACATTTATATATTAATAGTACTGCAATATAAATCAAAGAATAAATTAAATTTATATATCTAAAAATTTATAATCTATTATATCAATTAATTTTTTATTTTACTTTTATAAAGATGATGATTAATTTTTAAACTGCACAATATAAATAGTATTTTACATATAAAAAATAAATTTCCATGTAATAAATAAATACTTATAGGTATGAATAAGTTAATATTAATAATAAAAATAAATTGACTAATTAGAAATATGAGAATGTAATATGTAAGAAAGTTAAATATATATTAAATAAAGTTGTAAAGAAGAATAAGAATTACATTCAAATTTAATAATAATGAACTAAAAAAACCAATTTGATTGATTATCTTCTATTTTTTCATGTCTCTTTCACCAAAATTGTTGATTCGCTCATGTTTGGATATAATAGATGATAAGAAATTTTAGAAATAGAAGAATGAAAATACTTTTATTTTTATATGAATAATATTATAATTGAATAATATTATGTTTGGTGAAAATTCTGTTTAAATTTTATTAATTTATATTTCAATTTGTAGTTTAAATTGTGTACCTATATTTGTTTGAACCAAATCAAATATATATACATTCTATGATATACTAAGTCAAAATAATAAAAGAAACTAAAAACATGCATAATGATATTTATTATTTTACTATTTAATTACTGTGATTTCTTTAGTAAATATTTATTGAGGTAACACATATATACATATATATCAATATGTTACTAAGATAATTTTTTAATCTAAAATTGCAATAATTCTATTGATACTAATTTAAAATTGCATTTTTTTTCTTACAAGCACAGATATTTAGAGTACTGTATGCGATATAATGTTTTATTTTTCATATAAACAAAGGCATATTTAATTTTTTTTAAACACAAGCAATTTATAAAAATCAGCACATAGTTTGAAATGATACCATTTCATCAATCAATGCAATTCATTGATATTTTTTGGAGTTTCGATTTGATTGGCGTTCTGCACTTTTTGATTCTGCCAGTACTTTAACACTCCAACTTTGCACTTGAGGTGTGACGTCGTTAATAAGCAATAGAGGCTGCATTATTAGCAATGGTTTCTTCAGTTTAACAACATATATTTTAATATAATGAATTAAATGTTTATGAAAAAACAAGTATGCTTTATAGTACACAACATACATAAGTTGTACTAAAACCAAATATAAAAAACAAAAAAGGGTAAATCTTTCTTAAAGTAAAATATAGCCAAAGAGCTATATAGCAACCTCTATTTATAAGTGCAAAAATATCTTCATAAACAATATTTTTAGTGTATTGTTGTACTCCGTCTTGATTCAAAATACGTTCAATAAGAACTTTTACTGAGGTAGGTTTCTTTGCACAAGAAAGAGCAACATATACTTGTCCATGAGAAAAAAATTGGTTGTGGCAAATATAGGGTATTTTTCTTTATCTGTGCATTCGAAAGAAATTTGCGGTATAAATACCAATTTTCCTTTCTAGTCGCCTGTTGTTATTTTGGCTTCAAAAAAGTTCTCACATGATCTACAACAAATTAATCGTGCTTCATTGCAAAGTCCTTCTATAGGATTTAAATTTCTCAAAAGCATTATTGGACAATTTTTTTTAAGAATTAGCTTGTGAGGTGATAAGTTGCTTGAAACAATAGAGCTAAAAAAATCTTCATATTGACCTTGATTGTAACACCCTAAAATTTAAAATCCTAAAATATAATAAAATTTAAAATCAATAAGCTTGACTAAATTAATTTTGGGTTAAAGTTAGTTAACAATCTAGAAAGAAATAATTGAAGGATTAAATTGTAAAAAAGATAAGGACTTGATTATTTACAATTATAAAATTTAAGGGGTCAATGTGAGTAAATTAAAAGTATGAGGACTTTAAAATAATTAAATTCAGACCCAATTGCCCATAAATAGAAATATTAAGGGTCAATGTGTAAGAAATAAAAGTTGGGGGACTTAATTGAAACCCAAGGACCAAAGTGAAGGCGATTAAAAGTTTTAGAGTGAGATTTGAGTTGGTCAAGAGATGCTAGAGGCCAAAATGAAAATGTTGGAAAATACAATTGTATATATAGAAAGAAGGACAAAAATTAATCAAATTTATAAAAATTACCCAAACTCCACATCACCAATGAAACACCTAAAAATGACTAAAAAAAGTGAAACCATTCCGATAAAGGTTCCTCTAGCTGAGAGGAACACAACCATACCAACTTTGACCAAAACAGATTAAGAAAATAGTCAAAAAAAGAGGCCGACAGTGATGGGCGATAGGTTTGGTGGTTTCACCACTTCTAACAGCAGAAATGGACGAGGACTACGTGGGTTTTGGTCTTAGGGACATGGGCAAGGTGGTGGTGGTGTTAATTTAGGGCATTAGTCAGCAGCGGTGGCAAAATTGAAGATGGTGGTGGACGGCGGCGGGTTAGGGTTGCTAAATGGAAAATTGAGTGGTTCCCAGCATCGAAACTAAAAATCATTTAGGGGGTTTTGCTTGTCGTGGTGAGGCACGCCTGATGGTGGTGGTGGTCTCTATCTCTAACAACAACTCGTGGTGGTCCAATGGCGACGTGTGCCGATGATTTTGGACTAAGTTGTATAGAATGACGTCCTAGACTCGTTTGGGCTATTCTCGGCTGGAAACTAGGTCTCGATTCAATCTAATTGGGTAAATATTTCATGTCAAATATTAATTCAATTGAATTGTATGATTTTAATTAAATGTTTATTAACTTAAGGTTATTTGAATATAAATTGAATCAAGAATTGCTTAAAATTTTGTCCTTCAAACTGGAACGTAAAAAGTTGTGAATGAAATCCAGTTAAGCTTAATCTGAAAAATTGAATCATCTAAATATTAGAACGAAAATGGATTATCCAACTTGACTCTAATGGGTTAGTAAACCCTAACCAATCTAGAAACCTGGCCCCTTGTTAAGTGATTGTAAAACAAGTAAAGTAATGAATGGAAATTTGTTAGAAATAGCTATTCAAGAATTATGATTTAAAAATCAACACAATGTTGGTTTAGGTTATTCTATTCTAAACTTTGATTTGATTAGGGATTAAGAACACGGACTCTCCTAACAACTAAAGATTACCATATTCAACTATCTTAAGTATCAAGATATGAAGTCAAAACACCATAATTATATCAGAATAACCATGAGTTTGATAAAGACATTAAGTATGCTTATAATTAAGATTCAAGGAATTGATAACAATAACTCGATTTATATTATGATCGCTCTCATTTAACTAGGAAGTCAGGACTTGAGCGACCATACAACTAGAAATTCCTCTACGTACACCTGGTGAGTTTATACTTGATAGTATAAGATTTCTTTACTGGAAAAAGAACATATATACTTGTTAATATATCCTAGTCGTTTGCTTTCTTCTAATCTATGTGTTGAAAATAGTACTCTGCATCGCCTTTTTATACTGAGCACTCTTGTTGATATTAATTGATATCACTTTACCTAAATTTGACGATTGTGTTGAGGATACTAAAAAGTAATTTTGCAATATATTTTACTGCCATGTCTAGCTTAAAACCAGCCTGGGCTGAATTAGTGATTGCATGCTTAACATGGCAATTTGAAGTATTTAGTCAAATGATTGGACATACTCAATAATAACAATGATCATACTTATAATAAGGGTGAAAACTGTATTTACCAAATTAGGATAAAATTTTGATAATTGATCTGTCTGGTTGAGTGAGTGAGCCTCCAATATAGCTGGGCTAAGTTGTACAATCACTAGTAAACATTAAACTAGCCGAGGTGCTCTCGACTAAGACACTCCAATACTCAAATCAATATCTAATCAACTAAATTAATGAGCAGAGTGAGGGCTTCTTAGTGTATAATGGCATACCTATGAGAGGCTGGTTATGGAGTATTTATAGCTTCTCCAGATGGTGGATATGTCCAAGGTGCCTTTATCATGCAGATAAAGCTTCTATCGTTGCATGAGGAGTTTTAGGTCTTTTCCCATTTGTGTACTTGTTCATGTGGCTTTGTCCCCAACTTTTAGGGGTAAGTCATTACATAAGGGCGTGCCTCTAATATGGCACAGCAAGGTAGGTGATACTGGGGTGGCATACGCCATTAATGCGAAGGCATACCATCTATCAGGGTATATAATGCAGCAGAGATGCAACTCTGCAAAAAGTTGACCTGCCAGGTTAACGTCCAAGTTACAACGTGAACTATTTTCACATTTTTGTAGGGCTAGTCAATCTCATCTATTCAACTTGTGCCCTGGTCAAGTGGAACAAATGCTATCGAGGGCACAGGTGGAAAGCGAGTCTGGGAGGTCAATGCTAAGCTTGGGCCTCAATCATGAGATGGGCTTCGCCCATTATACATGGGTCGATAATGTTGGGTTGGGCCTATTGGCCTCTCTTATATCATGAGTTCCCTACTTTTGAATTTCGATCGAGATGATCAACGAGAGGGAATGGGGAGTAGACTATTGAGAAGTAGTGAGACTTAGTCAATGATGGTTTGCATAATCGACTAATGTTTAATGCATTTAATATGCCTGTTACATTAAGCCACATGAAACGTCAAATGATGGATGCACTATTATTACAACTATTTGGATTCCTACGCTCAAGTGCCTATAAATAGGTGCAGTTAAAACCTTTATTTTCACTTTTACTGCTTTGCGTCTGGTCAATTTTTGTATTCATTATGCTTTCTGCCCATTATTCTGTGCTTAGAGTTTCATCGAGATCGTGTAAGTTTTTCTTTTAGCTTATTTTGAGCATCACATTTCCTTAAATATATAGGGTATGTACGATGATATGGGTAGCCAAGGGAGTGATAGTGAGGCTACTAAGTCAGATCGAACTCCACTCCAACAAAAGGGTAGGTATGATAGCAAGTTGAGTAATTCTTCAAGTGATAGCTCGACTTCCAGTAGTTTGAGCAATGAATGAACTACTACTGAAGGAGATGCTGGCCCGAGTCAGGTGCCGGTGTCCCATGGTTGACTTTTGAACCCCTACCATTATAGCAAAATAGCATAAAAATTACTCCTATCGACCTTGCACACATCAAAGAGCTTTATCACATCCCTCCCAAGTATGAGCTGATAGTCCTCGAGTCTCGAGATAGGATGTATCGACCTCCAAAGAGGTGCATTACTATGTTTGAGAAAGCTTTTAAGTGTGGCTTTAGGTTCTTTCTTACTCCAGCAATATTCAACCTGCTAACAGGTCTAGAGGTTTGTATAACACATTTGTTACCAAATTATTTCTCAACCATATATAATTTTGTAGTTCTCATGGATTTATTCGACCAACTAGCCTCCTACACAAAATTCTCTAATCTCTTTCATCTTTTAATGTCTAGAAAATTAGGTAGCATCGATGAGTTGGGTTTCTATTACCTCACTGCTCGACATCGTTGAAAATATTTAGTCACACCATCTTTTTTCTATGGCCAGGAGTGAAAAAACATTTTTTATATGTTCAAGGTCTGGGGGTTTTCAATATTTTGATAGGGTAGTAGATAGGTCATGTTGAAATACTAGGTCATTCAACTCCAACTTAGCCCAATACCTTCATCCGGGATTTGGTCGAGTTTGGTCAGATAGATGCCTCGGTGTTTATCAAGAAAAGGAGTTTGGTGTTGCCTGGCTTATCACCACCCTAAATGGACTTACCAGTGAATGCTTAACTAAGTAGATATTGCTATTAATTTTTATAAATTTACTTATTAGCGTATCTTTGTGTTCAACTCTAATAGTTCTTTGTTGTTGGTTATTTTGTTTTGTAGATCAAGAAAAAACAACGAACCGAGCTTGAAAAAATGGATTAGCGTGTGCGTAGAGAAATAAAGAACCTTTTCAAGAGATGGTGGTGCATAAAGATGTGGCTTTGGTCGTGGTGGTGTAGCCTCAGGCAGTGCAACCATTGCCTATTGTATTGTCTATTTAACCTATGGTGACCTCTAGTAGCAGCCCTGCTGGTTGAGGAAAGAAACCCATGGTCGAGTAGGGAGAACCTGCTCAAAAGAAAGCTGTAGCAGAGAAAAGAAAGAGAAGAGCTGAGGGGTTGAGCGAACCAACTGACTATGATCTGCTCAGTAGATGGGAGGATGATGTGCTATTCCAGCTCCCGAAGTTGCTGTCTCCTTAATTAGGGATGGAGCCAATTTTAGCTGCACACAATTCTTACCCTATGTTAATGGCGGGATTAATTGGGGCAATGCTGGTGACAGGGATGATGGTCAAACTATTTGCATCCGACTAGAAAAAATTTACAAGGTGTTGAGCCAGGACACCACTCTTAAGGCCCTAGCTTTTCACTCGAATATGGTATGTTTTTAGTTAGTTAGTATGTATGGTCAAGTGGCATTAACTGGTCGACTCACAATGGTATTTGCTTTGCAGGTGATCCAACGAGGCTACCACTTTTATAAGAGGTTAGAGCGGGCGCTGACTGACTGGGAGAAGTTGTAAGTTGGGGGACATATTGAAACGCTCAAGACCTAGCTCGAGTTTATACAGACAAGGGTCAAGCAGCTAAGTAAGGAGCTTCAGAAAGCCAACTCTTAGCTAGTTTTGAAGGATACGTAGCTAGTTGCTACTATCATTAAGAAGACCAAGATGGATGAGTTGCTACACCAGACCAGAATAGACGCTCAAAATGGCTATAAGTTTGGTTGGTCGACTGGGCGTAATGTAGCCCTTCAAGACACTCGAGCTGAGTTTTACAAAAAGCTATCGCTAATTTAACGAGAGGCTATGCAATAATTCATGTTGTGCTTGGCATTTTAGGATGCTAGCGTCGTCTTCTCTCTCAACGATGCTAGAGGTGCATTTAACAAGGCAGTTAGCAACTCGAGTACTTGGGTTATACTTTTTGACCCAAGGATGAGGATCTACTCAACCTAGTGCTGGATGAGTAGCTAAAGGAGTATCCTGACCCTAATGAGGTAGCTGTTGAGGAAAGGGTTGTAGGAGCTCCTCTAATCAAGCCGATGTTTGAGGTGCAAAAAAGGTAGATCGAGGTAGAAAAAAGGCTGGATGAGGTGGTAAAAGAATTCAACTTTACCACAAAGTTTGCGTTCAAGATCTGCAATGGGAAAGTCAAAGTTGCTGAGTTCCTTTCCCATCTTAGAAATGATTTTATGGTTGAACAAGCGGGACCTTCTCAATCGGCACCTGCTTCTGCTCCTTCCCCTACTACTTGATTAAAAGAGAAAGTGGAGAGCCCTATAATTATTTCAATTCCCTTGAGTGATGAGCTCGACGAGGCTATTAACGAGAGCACTCGAGCTATGCAAGTGGAGGGTTCTAGGTGGAGCAATCAAGGAGCATGACAGTTGGATATTTCTAATCGACATGCGAGAAGCTTTTTTTTTTTTTTTTTATGCGAGGTTGTAATTAAAGGCTTGCAAATTTAATGAAGTGTCATTTTTTGCTCATCGATATGTACTAATAAGTTTTGCTTCTCATTTAATGCTTTCATTTTTGTCGAATGTGGATTATTGATGGCAACGTCAGGATGATCAATTCGATCCCATAGTCATATGATCAAATTAGTCTTGAATCAGTTATTAAAAAGTGATCAAGTTGACCCCGTAGTCGACCCTGTTGCCAAAGGATGATCAAGTCGACCTCCATAGTCGACCATGTTGCTAAAGGATGATCAAGTCAACCCTATGGTTTACCCTGTTGCTAAACTATGTCCAAGTCGACCCCGTAGTTGACCTCATGCTAAAGGATGATCAAGTCGACCCCATAGTCGACCTCGTTGCTATAGGATGATCAAGTTGACCTCCTTGGACAACCTAGTTGCTAAAAGATGATCAAGTCGACTCTATAGTTGACCTCGTTGCTAATGGATGATCAAGTCGACCACGTAGTTACATGATCAAATTAGTTTTGAATTAGTTAGTAAGAAATGATCAAATCGACCTCGTTGCTAAATCCCATTGCTAAAGAATGATCAAGTCGACCTTGTAGTCGACCCCATAATCATATGATCAAATTGGTTTTGAATTAGTTATTAAAGAGTGATCAAGTCAATCCCATTGCTAATGAATGATCAAGTTTACCCCGTTGCTAAAGAATGATCGAGTCGACCTCATTGCTAAAGAATAAGAAATTAAGTGACCTAAACCCTAAACCTTTCCAGACATGATATGGGGGACTCAATAAGCCCAACCCAATAGCTACCGACCTATGTATTGAGGCTCAAGCTTGGTGTCAACCTCATTCGACCTCCCAGATTTACTCTGCGCCCGTGCTCTCGGCAGCATTAATTCCACTTGACTAGAGTAAAGGTCGAATGGCTGAGATCGACTAGCCCCACAAGAATGTGAAAACAGTTCGTGTTCTAACTTGGACGTTGACCTGGCAGGTCAACTTTATGTAAAGTCATATCTCTACCGCATTAAATGCCCTGGCAAATGGCGTGCCTCCGCATTAATGGCGCATGTCACCCCAGTACTGCCTACCCTACCTTGCCAGACTGAAGGTGCACCCTTATGTACTGACTTGTACCTAAAAGCTGGAGATGAAGCCACTTGAAAAAGTACATAAATGGGAAAAGACCTAAAACTCCCTATGTAAGGATAAGAGCCCTATCTGCATGACAAGGGCACCTTGCACATATCCACCATTTGGAGAAGTTATAAATACCCCATAACTAGTCTCTCACAGGTATGCCATTATATACTAAGAAGCCCTCACTTTACTTCTTCATTTAGTCGATTAGATATTAACTTAAGCGTCGAAGTGCCTTAGCCAAGGGCATCTTGGCTAGCCTGACATTTACTAGTGATTGCTGGACTAATCCCAGCTACATTGGAGATTCACTCACTCAACCAAATAGTTTGATTATCAAAATCTTATCGCAATTTGGTAAATACAATTTTCACCCTCATCAACTTAATACCCTTGAGGATAGACCCTGGGATCCATTACAAAAGATGACTAGGTAGAATGGACTACAGTAATAGATCTTTTAGCCGATACCCGTGCATGATGCACATATAATCCCTACTCAATAAGTTGGTTAGAGGTAGCCACTTATAAGCAGGATCAGACATGCAACTAGCCACACTTAGTGTGTGTGTGTAAGTATCCAAGCCGATCACTCAAAAACATGGAGGCATAAGAATTTTCATGTTTTCAAAGGTAGAGTGACAAGGTAGGAGAATCACCAACAACAAATTATGAAAGTAATTAAAGTATTCGATACTTATGCTTTGAAATTCGAATATTTGACACAGATTTAGTGGTTGTTCAAATAATATGCTGACCCTTTTTTTTGGACATAATTAAGATTCAATCCTCAATGAGAGATAGTGAATTTTGTGAAGTCTCATAACTGGTATAGGATGGTTGTGAGATGGATCACCTAAAATTTTGACTAAAGCCTTCTCCCACCACTTTTAGAAATTTCAATGCCTTTATATGTCTCTTATATGATATTTGTAAAATTGTCACTTAGTTATTATTACTAAACTATCACACTAAGTCATTTAGACTTACATTATTTCATTGTTATTTTTCATTCTTTACCCCAGATAAGAATAAGTGACAAAGATAGACTAACCTAAGTGACACATAAGGTAATAAGGGTGATAGAAGCACTGCGTGTGATTTGTGATATTTCAGTTCTTAGTTGAACCTCTCATGGACATTGCTTATTGAGTTTAAATAATTCGGCTTTTGAGATATTTTGATTTATAGTTATACCTTTGTTGGAGGTTGTTTGAAGAAATTAAATACTTTGGATTTTTTTTAAAAAAATGTATTTTCTGGGATCCAAAAGACTTATGGTATAGAGAGGGTAGCACCTTGAACGGAAGCAAGTACCTGCTACTCAAGGCGTCACATTGATCATAAGGATTGGAAGCTTTATTGCAACTAATGTATTCAATTGGTACTCCATGAAGCTTATCAATTAATAAATTTTTTATTTCCACAACACAATCATTTTTAGGAGTAAGTATTGCTCTACTAACTAAATCATGTGGTTCATATAGGAATGAATATATACATGGAAAAACATAATTAATTAAGTGTTGAATAGAAGAATTATGGTCAATAAATGGCAACAAAATTTCATTTGGAATAAAAATATTATCTTCAAAAATATACGGTTCAGTACCATCTCCAACTTTTAGCAAGAATGAAGTCAACGATGGATCATCTCTTGCTCTAATATTTTCTTGTAATTTAAATTTTGTCAGTTGAGGCCAATTTTTTTATGAAACAAAACCTGCATTTATCATCTATTGTTTGTTTTCTTGTGGCACTATTGGTGATGTTTGTCTAAAATCTCCTCCAAATACAACTATTTTACCCCCAAAAAGGATATCCTATTGATCAGTAATATCTTTCAAAAGACTATCAAAAGCTTCAATTATTTTCCTATTAACCATGGAAGCTTCATCCCAAATAATTAATTTTGTAATAAGAACAAGTTTTGCAAGACTTGATTGCTTGCTTATTTTAGAATCATTTTTTTCAATGGTGTCAATTGGTAATTTAAATCTAGAATGCGCAATTCTACCACTTGGCAAAAGAGAAGTTGCAACACCAGATGTCACAATAGCTAGAGCAATATGTCCTCTTGATCGTACATAAGCAAGTAATGCGCTATATAAAAAAAATTTTCCCATTCCTCTAGGACCATCAATAAAAAGATCCAAATTTGTTATTGTTAATTTTATTAATTATTGAATCAAATGATTTTTATTTTTATTTTTGCATGTCATTCAATCTTCTTATATTGAAATCTTCATGAGAAACACTAATATTTTTCTCATAAGCTAATTCTTTTATAAATCTCTCTTCTTCTTTTAATCTCTAAAAATGAGGAGCTAAAGAATAATCATGTATGGGCTTATTTATAGACATTAAAAAAATTATCAATACTATTTAGTGTCTTATTTTCTATTTCTAACTTTGTTAAGGTAGGATTTTTTTTGTTAAATCATCAGAAAGAACAAAAAAGAATTTAATAAATAATTGCTTAGGATCAAGAGGGGAATAAAAAACTAATAGAATTGCAAAAAGCTTACGTAAAAAATATGGCATTTGAAGATGCTAAACTTTGTTTTGCATAAATGTCTAATTCAAGTAATCTTCAGTGTAAGACAGTAGATTGAAAGTCAATATATTGATGAATATTAATAGTAAGAAGATATTCATATGATTTAGGTCCTCCTATATTTGAAAGAAGTACTTTTAAAAACTAGTGTTCACCTTCCGAACGATCAACAATAGTAAGCCTTCCTACAACAACTTATTTTTTTTCATAATTTCCACTTTTGATACTTTTGTTCCCATACAAAATATTCAGGCAATTCTTTGTATTAAAGATGAAGGTTTTTTTCAATTGGATCATTTGCATTCATCCAAAAAAATTCTATCAACATCATTTTTCCAACAAGTGGAGTTGATATTACTTCTATTAGGTAAGTGCACAGGCAAAATTATGACAAGTGGATACATTTGAGAAATACCAAAGCTATATGTATGCCAAAAAGCTTCAACTACAAAAATCCAACAACCTCTTTGAAATTCTTTTATTTCATCAATGTTATTAGGAAAAGAATCTTCTACTATATTATAACATAACCTATCATGGCCTTTATATATATACTTATATAGATATTTAACATGTTTAAAATTAGAATATGCTTCAACATTAATATGACAATTAAATTTAGCTAATAAATATGGATTATATGGTACAACATATCTATTATCCAGGTACACATTTTGAACAAGTATTTTTTTACCATTATTTCGTCTTCTGTAATTAGGATATAAATACTTTCCATGTGTTGTAACTTCACAAAAATCTTTAGGATATTTATTTTTACAAACTCCATCTTTCATACAAATATTTTTAGGATTAGCTTTACCATGAGGTCCATGCATTATATGAGAGACAACATAAGATCGCAACATTAGGTTGGAATTATCAAGTATTTCAGCATTGATAATATAATCATACAATTTTGCACTGATAATATAATCATATAATTCTGATGAAATTAATTTATGTTGTTGTTTCAAAATGATAAGCCAATGAGCATGAGGCAAACCACGCTTTTGATATTCAACAACATAAACATATGCTGCTACTTCTCCAAAAAGTTTTCTTTAACAACTTCATTTTTAAATTCTTCAAGCTTAGCACAAAAAATGCATGCCACCAAGTCTAGTTGATCTTGGGGCTCTTTTGTTGCCAAAAGATGCTCTTTGATTTCATTCCAATTAGGATTACAAGTCATGGTAATAAAAAGATCTGGATTCCCATATTTTTGAACTAAAATCATGGCATTAGCATATATTTTTATCATATCACGAGGATCTCCTATAAAAGATGAAGGCAACAAGATACGGTGCCCTACTTATGTTGGATCATTCACACCATCAACACCAAGAGAATCAATAATTCCTTGCAAACTTTCAGTTCTTGCATCAACTATTGTTGCCCCATTCTATAATAGTATAATCATTGTGTTTCAATTTTTATGTACAAATCAATGCTATACTGTTGTACTAGTCTTCTTGAGTTAAGTATGCAATTAAATTCATTTTCTTGCATTTGGCATTTATAAGCAACATATTCACGACATGACATATTGGACTTTTGGTTCCTATTTTGAGCGTACACTGCAACAACAATATAATAATAGTTATTAATATAATTATTATATATATCATAGACATAATCAGAATAATTATATTTTATTATAAAGTTATCCTCATTTTCTATATTGACAACATCATTGGTTGATTGACCAATTTTAGGAGATATCAAATATTGCCCTCTACAATGACACCTAACATGAGTAGATGGAGTATAATGCTCAATCCTAGCATGTCAACTAGGCTTTCCTAATGGAAATAACAATGGATATTGCAATGGATCATAGCATCCATAAAATGATATATGGCTATCAGAATTTAAACCATATACTCTTATATCACGATTCATATCCTCTGGCTCATCACTTGTCTCATCCCAAATTCCAGTGATTTGTTGACTTGTTGGAATATTATGTGTTTTTTGGTTAAATTCCAGATGAGTGTGCAGAACAACTTGGAAATTTTGTAAGTTATGCCAAGATCACTTGTGCTTAAAAATTTTGAAATATGAATTGTCAACCAATGATTTTAGTAGTAAATTAAGAATATCAAGATCAAGATCATATTTCATTGGAGTGTCAATCTCGATATCATTAGCTATATCCAAAAGGAATAACTGAAGATGCTTTGAAAGTTCAATGGAATTATTTTGAAATATTCAACCCAATTCAAGCCAACTAAACTACTCTACCCAATTATCTAAATTCATACTAAACTTATCCCATTTCAAATCCAATTTACTTGAACTCAAACCAAATTCAATACAATCCACCTATTTGACATCCATGTTTGATGTTCCCCAATTTTTGCTTTTTCATCCAAGAAGTTCATTCATTCTATTTGTTTTCCCAATCTTTCACCCCAAAATTTATTTGTCACCATCATATTGGACACAAGGCATGTCAATAAATCGCTATTTTGCATTTTATTCTACACTAACAGCATGGGACATGTCCTGCTGCTCAGCCTCATCAAAGATATCCCTATAAACAAATAAAATGTAATCCACAACACATCACACAGCTAGATAATGTTGACGCGCGGTTGTAGAACACAAAATTCATAGACATAAACTAAGCAAGCATCCTTTGAAGAACACAGATATAGCATGATTGAAGTGTGTAATACAATTCGTCATCCTTTAAATTAGAAAATTGATATATTATGATGCGTAGTAGTAAGAAGAGATAAATATATCTCTTAACTTTTGACATTCAAGCAATTCCATCTTCGATGTCAAGAAAAATAAAGTATAACTAATGAAATACAACTATCTCAATGCATTATCCAATTTTGCCGATTACACTGCTCAAATCTATTGGCAAAACAGAGTTAAAAAAAGAAACGAAACACAGCAATAAATCAAAATACTGGATAGTATAGCTTCAATATTACCTAAAACTAATCCTATGCTAATCTATATGTTGATACCTTTTTCTGTAAGTACCCCTCGGAACCATCAACAGTTTCATTGATTAATTGGAGGAACTCCTGATGGTTTTCTTGTATGAGTCTAAAGAGCGAAGGATTTTACTTTCCAAGCTCCTCAAGATTACTGCCAGCAACTAAATGGGAAGTAGCTTCCGCTTAGGAACCACATGGAGCAGTGCAACAACAGTATCATTATTATTATAATTCTTCCGATAACTTGTTGAAACACACAGAATCACCAAAAAAAGGGCTCCATACTTTGTTGCTGGAGCAACAGAAGCTGATCCAGTGTTCTTAGGGGCCCTACAGGACAAAAGAAACTTCATCAAGTGGTAGATACAAACATTCAATGGAGTTTCTATCGATGTTTTACCACAACCCATGGCACATACAGCTGAGCCTCAGCCGCATGAGTGGGAACAGAAGCTGGTGTGGCAGCAGGCACAGGCAGCACAAGCAATTTAGGATGATGCATCTCACAACATAATGAACAAGAAAGAGGAAGAAAAGAATAATATCTGCATGTCTGGAATCTAACATTAGAGGATGTAGACCCACTTGAACTCAAAGTTTTGTTTTGCTATTAACAAAAAAACATAAGAAAATAGAGGCTTAGTAAGGACTCTTTGAAACTGCAAGGGGCCAACATTCCGAAGAAGCTTGAGAAAAAAATGAATTAGATAGAACTAGATATCATGGCTAGCATAGTACATTCACGCATAGCGGAAAACCCTAGACAATGAATAGCATAATGTAATATTTTCTTTTTCCTAAGATTAGAAGAAAACGGCGTTACCTTTCTTAGAATGACAAGAAGAAAACCATCTTCAGAGACATTGTTTTCAGCTGAGGTACTTTCATCTTAAAAAAAGAATACAGGATTCATCAATATGAATTCCGGAACCATCAAACTAAAGAAAAGTACGGAGATATATCCAGAATTGGGATACAATCACTGATAAGGCTATTGGTTGACCAAGAGTGCAACAATTCAACCAGTAAGGACAGTGGCCATATAGAAATGAACCAAAAGGTTGCAGTTTTTATTTGTTTATACAAACACATGCTAGAAGCCTATTAATATTCCAACCCCTAATTAAACTCACTCTTTATATGTAAAATTTATATGTGGGACAAAGGCCACTTGGCAAGTGAAGTTCTTGAATAAGGCCTTCTCCAGATCTTGTTTTATGTGCCAATATTGAAGATGAAATATTCTTTTTTACGTATTATTTATGCAGCATAGAGAAATTGATGGGCTGAACAAGTACTTAGAAGACGATGCAAGATGCCTAGAGCACCTTCAACTGCAACTTTCAAAAGAACAGAGCAAACAGGCAAATGTCGAGAGAAGAACGCAGTGCTGCTGAACTAAATAGCAATGCTTATGGACAGATACGTTGCAGGAGAATGAAGCTGTGGAGGAACAACGAAATGAGGGAACCTAAACGTATATATTTTCTTGTAATTCACATTCCATATATCTTTATGCCTTATTCTTTGCACAGCAAATTCTTGCTTGGAGAAATCATTGAGAAATTTATTAATCCAACCAATGTGCATTGCAAGTGATTCATCCAGATACATATGGACAGTGATCATCTAATTTGAAGTCAAACTTATGCATTTGCTTCCACTAACTTATGCATTTGCTTCCACTACATCCATCCTTAAATACATTTCAATATCATCAGAATCAGCATAAAATAGCCCGGTTTTGTAGTTAAATCTCTGCTGGATTGACATTAACAGCATGTGTGATGGAAAAGGGTTCAAACAATTTGCTTTTAATTCAATGGAATAACAGCAAAAATTGTTCCTTAATTCTATCTAAATGTTATAAGATTTCTAATATACATTAGTCTCACCATATCATGACAAAAACGCTCAAAATCAAAACCAAGATCTTCAAGCATGAATTTTGGCAGACTCCTTTCGACGTCCCCTTGAAAGAGCATTCCTTGCTCAATCTGTTCAAGCCCATCCTATGAACAAATACAAGATACTAATTAACTTCACATGCGCATGTGTGCAGGAAAAGACTTCATAAAATATGAACGTATTTGAATGCAAAAATAGCAACAATAAGCTCACCATATCATGACAAAAAGATTCATAATCATTGAAAATATCTTGTTCGTAGAGTGGCAAATCTTGTTCAGAGAGCGGCAAAACTTATTCAGGAACTGGTTGAGGAGCAGCCAGCAGTGGTTCCTCCTCAGTAATTGCATGGGGGTCCAGCTCAACCTCTTCAAGGAAATCCTATAAACAAACAAATGCAACTCAGATTCACATGCATATTTATCTGTGATAGAAAAGATTGATACTTAATATGAAATTAATTCAATAAAAAAAACAGGAAGATTAATGCTTCTTTATATCCATATGTTAATTAAAGCTTAATATGTATACTTCTAATAGGCTCACCATATGACGACGAAAAGACTCATTGGGTCCAGACTATCTTCAACCATAAATTCTGTCAGATTACTGATGTTTTCAAAGGGCTGCAAAACTTGTTCATCACATGAGACTGATTGTGCAACTGCCACCACTGATTCCTTCTCACTCAAACGGATTGTGGACTCTGCGTGCATACCATAGGCCAGCGGCGTATCCAGGAATATAAGTAGGTGGAGTCAAAATATTAATAAACAATAAATTTAAAATAATTAATATTTAATAAAAATAAAATTTAAATACATTAATTTAATTGACATTAATTTAATTGTTCTCGACGAGTTTTCATATTCTGAAACGTCGTCATAATATCATCATCTAAAATGCTCATAAATACATCTCTTTCTTTATAAGTAATTAAACAATCATTAAGGAAGTCATCATTTATTCGGTTCTGCAAATCAATTTTGATAAATTTTATCATTGAGAAAGCTCTCTCTACACTTGTAGTGGCGACCAGCAAAAGCAACGAAAATTTCACAAGTTGGTATACATAAGGATATTTGATATGTTAATTTCTTATATATTATTCTTCTACTCGGTAAATTAAAAATTCAAATTTACATACAATGAAAAATATAATATTTAGAAATTATTAATTAAAAATGCAAACTTAATATATTTTAAACTAATATATAAATAATACTTCAACTATTTATAATAAATTTAAATAAATATTAATTTGTTATAAACTTTATACCTAAAAACTAGAAAACAACTAAATATAATTTTTAAATAAAAAAAATTAAAGTAATATATAAAAACCTGCAAAGCAAATATTGAAATGGAAAAAAAAGAAAGGACAGTTCATCTTCTCCGGCGGTTCTTCAACGCCGTTCTAACTACCTTGCCCACATTTTCCAGAACCCAATCCCATCAAACCACCCACCAACAGTTATCCTGCCTCCAACAGCCTCTTTCAAAACGCCTTCAAAGTAACAAGCGTACACTCTGATAAATCGGACTTTAGCAATGTTCAAGCCGATATATCGGCCGATGCAACGGTTTCAAATTTAGAATCATTCTATATCGGAACAACGGAACGTTGACACTCGTTCCGGCAGATTTATCGGCGTTCCAGCGAACTATGGAACGGACTGAGCTGAAGGGCATGCTCTTCGAAGGGAAATAGGAATATCGAAAGGAGTCTGCCAGAATTTGTACTTGAAGATCTTGACTTCAATTTTGAGTTTGCTTGTTGAGTCTATTATATATATATCTTTTAACACTTAGATAGAATGATCAATTGTTGCTGTTTTTCCATGAATTATGCTTGTATGTTTTGAAATTTGAACCCTTTTCCGTCACATATGAATGTGAAGTTGAGGTACCTTTTATTTGTTTATAGGATATCCTCAAACAATCTGGGAAGGAGATCCATGCAGTTGATGTCACTCCAGTGGAGCAGGAAGCCATTAATTAAAGAGGAAATTAAACTGTCTTATGCTGATTCTGATGGAAGAATTGAAATGTATTAAGGATGTTTTGCGTGCTGTGTTTATTTATTATTTATCCAAAAAAAAAAAGTAGACAATCACCGTCCATATGTATCTGGATGAATCATTTGCACTGTACATTGGTTGGACTAATAAATTTCACAATGATTTTTCTCCAAACAAGAATTTGCTGCGCCAATTCAATATTTTCTATATATCTTCTACTGCAACCTCTTCAATTTATACTTTCCACAACATGGGAACACATACAAAGAGTAATTAGACATATAGCTTTGTCGAATGTGAATTACAAGAAAATATATACGTTCAGGTTCCTTCATTTCCTTTTTCCTCCACAACTTCATTCTCCTGCAACATATATGTCCCATAAGCATTGCTCCTTGGCTCTGCAGCATTGCATTCTCTCTTGATATCTGCCTGTTTGTTCCGTTCCTGCAACAGCTGCAGTTGAAGGAGCTCTAGGCATTGTGCGTCCTCTTCTAACTGCTCGTTCAGCCCATCAATTTCTCTATCCTTCACAAAATAATACGTGAAAAACAAACATTTCATCTTCAATATTTGTGTACAAAACAAGAGCATCGGAAGGCATTATTCAAGAACGGCCACCTTTCGGTTCATTTCTTGTATTGCGACTCTGCACATGCTCTCCACAACATCCACATTGACAAGCTTCCACTTCTTCCCGATCAGCCAACCATTTGCATAACTTGCAGACTCAAATTTGGGAGGCGGAAGAAAGGATATTTCGGCTGACGGATGTTTCTTTGTATATGCTGAATCCTGTAATTTGTTTTTTCTTTTCTTTTTTCTCTCTCTCTCTCTCTAAAGTTGAAATTGAGCATATGCAGATATGCTGAGTGTCATAATTTGTTTCGTTCGATAATCTTTGTGCAGAGTTCTTAATTTGATTGTGTTTTTCGTGTGCATAGAATTTGACTGTCTGGATGTATAAGGCCTATATGTGCGTCTAGACAAATGTGGAAAGGAAAACATGTTATGCTGCCATCTCTGAGGCTCCAATATAAATAGGCGAAGAAATATATTGGCATCAGTCGTGCAGCAGCTTAGAGGGAAAAAGGCAAAATTAATGTAACATATCTTATAAATCCATAAATTTTGTAAGATATCCTTATAGCTTTTTATAAGATGCTAAATTTTATTTTAAAAATTAGCTCTTGAATTATTTGAATAAACTAAGGATGTTTGGGTGAGTTTATAAACTTCTAAAAATATGTTTATAGATTTTTGGGAGCTTATAAATTTTTAAAATAAAATGTCACGATCTTATAAGCTTCTAATTTAAAAGATGATGAATTAATTTACATACTTCAATCATGCTCTATCTGTGTTCTAATTCAAACGATGCTGTAACTGTCACACCGGCCGAGCAAGAGGCCATTGAAAGAGTACGAAAAAGGCCAACTGCTTTCATTTCCTTTCTATTACCCTTTCTCTTGCACTTACAGTTCCAGTTTCTTATCATATGGATTATGTTTGTTTGCTCTACATAGTAATCAATTAATTTAC
Organism: Jacaranda copaia; assembly: GCA_014898725.1. Taxonomy (NCBI): domain Eukaryota; kingdom Viridiplantae; phylum Streptophyta; class Magnoliopsida; order Lamiales; family Bignoniaceae; genus Jacaranda; species Jacaranda copaia. The sequence continues at coordinate 307,632 of JACGDI010005591.1, forward strand.
ATTTCTAGAGGAAGGACATGGGTTTCGAGAGAGGATATGTTATTGAGGTTCTTTAAGCTTGGGATCGCAATAAGAAACTAACAACGAACTACTCGTTGGAGAATGTTGGAAACCTTGAAAATTGAACAGTGACAAACTTGTAGATTCAATTTTTTTTTTTATTGGTAAACATAAGTTTAAATGATTTTTAACTTGTTATATTGGGAATATAAGAAAAATAAATATATGCATTTGGTGTTGATTGAGATTGCATTAACATATGTATTAAAAGCAATGATCAACAAGAGTTTGATTGTTAGAACTTGACAAAGGAGTTAGTCATGTTGTGTCCTTCGCTAGAAATCAAAATGGGGAAAATGGGGTTCTGACGAGCATAAAAATTACGATGTAATTCAATAAAATGGTTGGCTATTCATTCTTTATATTCTAACTATAAACAATCAGAGCTATTCAATAAAACACATTTTTTGTTATTTCATTGGTGCTTTTTCATTTTTGTATCAATTGGCATCGTTTGTGGGAAATTGAGTTGAGGTGTGAGGAGATGAGTGAGGCAGGAAGGAATTTAGATAGGGAGACATTGAATGTTCTGTAGGGTGAGCAGAATGAAGCAGTGGTAGGAGGAAGGTTATCAAGTCCGACGGAGGAAATAGAGCGTTGAGAGGGGAGGAGTCTTCCTCAGGCACCTCATGGTATAGGACCATTAGTGCCTAAGCAATGGAGTTTCTTGTATTCGGCGATTAGTCCCTTCATAGCTGCCCAAAAGCAGGGAATGGGATAGGTTGTGTTTCCTAATGTACCACTTTTTTTGATATCTATGCCTCTTATTCCTAGGACACCACCATCAGGTTTCCCGTTTCATATTCGTATGACATTACCTTTCTTGATGCCATCGGTAGCTACCGCACCTATATCGCTAGCAGTTGTTTTGTTTGTGCCAGCTTCTACACCGATGTAAAAGGTGCAAATTCCTTTCATCCCACCACCTGGTGAGAAAAGCCAAGTAGTGGGCTCCCCTCTCATGGCACCCTTCTTAAGGAGGGTGGCTCAAGGTACAGTTATATTTGACCACCCATTCCCTATACTGGCGGGTAGGGATTTTCCTAAAGAACCAAAACCTACTACAGCCCCAATTAGATTGCCCAAAGATAAGTTGGGAAAACATGACAGGATAGACAACTTGTGCAATAAGGGGGTTAAGAAGGTTGGCAGTAGAATGGAGGAAGAAATTGTGGAGAGTCGGATATTCGTACGCCTTCCTGAGCATGGGAACGAGAAGAAGTTGCCAAGTAAGATGGTGGCAGAGATAGAAGATATGAGGAGAGAACTGAGGGAGATGGAAAGAAAGATGATGGGCGAAGAACAAAGAATAGTCAGGGAGTCCTCTTTTGGAGAAACGATTCTGGTAAACCCTTTCCCATAAAATCATAAGTCATTTTCCATGCAAAAATATGTTAGGGGCTCCAATCCCACTGATCACCTATGTGAATTTGAGACTTTAGGGCTATTATATCAGTTTTTAGATAGGGAGAAGTGTTGGGTCTTCTTGACTACCTTGGGAGGGGTGGCCCAAAGGTGGTTTGGGCAATTGCCTCTGTGATGTATATACACTTTTGAAGATTTCTCTCATAGGTTCTTGCATTAGTTCACTAGCAATAAACATTACCACCACAGCATGCAAAACCAATTTTCTTTCCACCAGAAGGAAAAGAAAACGTTGAGAGCTCTTGTCAAAAGATTTACCACGACTACCTTGGAGGCCCCTTCAGCTACCCCAAAAGTGCTGGTGAGTGCCTTCATACAAGAACTCAACCTAGCTCCTTTTTTTAGATCATTGAGCCGGAGACCAGTGGACAGTTATCATGAGTTGTTATGCCAGGCAGAGAAGTACATACATGAGGAGAAAACATGTGATGCTAAGAAACGGGAGTTAGGGAAGAAATAAAGGGAAAAGAAGAATGAAAATGGAGTAGGGAAGAGACCTTGATAGAAAGACAAAGTCTGAATTGCTAATACCCTCCAACCGCGGGTAACAAACACACCTTTATCCAGGGTATCTCAGTTTACCCCAGGGTTTGGTTAGTACATGCCTTCGAAAGTGCCTAGAGAATAGCTATTGCAAGCCATTCAGTATAGGAACTTGTTACGGTGGCCTCGCTCTGTTAGTGAAGCCCCTCGGCGCCCTAGGTCAGATAAGTATTATCGATTTCACAATGAATATGGACATGTAATGGAGAATTGTGAGCATTTGATGAATGTGCTAAAAGAGTTGGCGAGAGGTGGTTACTTGGAAAAATTCCTATGAGTCCTTGAGGGGGTGGGGGTGGCTAACTTACTAAGACCCATCAAGGGGGGCAGAAGGGGAGTACCAAGGTATGAGTGAAGGAAAACCAAACAGATCCCCCGAGAAAAGGAATAATACAAATGATCTCTGGAGGACCTACAGGGAGAGATACACATCGAGCTCAGAGAGCTCAAGTGAGGGCCTTATCAAAACAAAAGAATAAAGAGATAGCTGAGGTAGGCATAGAGGATCAAGTGCCAGTGATTCAATTTAGACCTGAAGACCTTAAGGCAGTGCACTTACCCCACCAAGATGCCTTGGTTATCATCGCTTCCATTGCCAATTCTAAAGTAGCTTAAATCTTTATGGATGGAGGGAGTTTAGTGGACATTCTCTTCCTATCAGCGTTCTAGCAAATGGATATGGGTAATGCTATCTTAAAATCAGTAGAAACGGTGCTATTCAAATTTGCAGGAGAGGTAATACAACCTTTAAGGCAAATTACTCTACCAGTTACCCTAGGTGTAGAACTTCATCGCAAAACCTGTATGGTGAATTTTCTTATTGTAGATCCTCCTTCTATTTATAACGTGATATTTGGTAGACCCATGTTACAGCTCTTCTAAGCGGTAACTTCACCTTACCACATAAAGCTCAAATATGTTGTGGGGAGGTTGATAGGAAAAGTTGTGGGAGATCAGCATACTTCAAAAAAATGTCATGTAGAAGCAGTAAGAGCAGGGGATCGAAAGGAAAAATCAAGTTATAAGCAAAGGACAAGGGGTCCTAAAGTGTTCAGTAAGGGGGAACAAGATCGACTAAAGCCTACAAGGGAGCTAATAACTATAGAATTAGTGCCTGGGGAGCCAAGTAAGACTACACGAATATAAGCGCAGTTAGACTAAAAGCAAGCAACTATGCTCACACAAGTGTTGAGGGATTATGTGGATGTATTTACATTCTCAGTTGCACACCTGACAAGGATCGACCTAAGTATAACAGTGCACAAGCTCAATATAGATCCCTAGGCTAGGCCAGTCAAGCAGAAGAAGAGGGAGTTTGGACTAGAGAAAGACGCCATCATACAAAAAGAGGTGGAAGAGTTGCTAAATATGGGACGTATAGTAGAGATTCAATTCCCAGAATGAATATCTAATGTGGTGTTGGTCACTAAGAATTGGGATAAATGGAGAATGTGTGTAGATTTCAAAGACCTTAATCGAGCTTGTCTTAAGGATCATTACCCATTGCCCAGAATTGATCAGTTGGCGAATTCCACGTCCAGTTGTGAAATGTTAAGCATGATGGATGCCTCGCAAGGGTACCATCAAATTTTGCTCTACACCGAAGACTACAAGGGGGTGAACTTCATCATAGTGACAGGTACTTCTTGTTATGTAGTCATACCTTTTGGATTGAAAAATACAGGCACTACTTATCAGTAGCTGGTTGATCAAATGTTCAAAAATCAAATTAAAAAGAACATGGAGGTCTATGTGGACAACATGCTCGTGAAAAGCTCTTACTAAGATCACCACGTAGAGGATTTAAGTGAAGCTTTGGAAACTCTAAGAAGGTATGGCATGAAACTTAATCCTAGTAAATGTGCTTTCGATGTGACAGGAGGGAAGTTCTTGGGATATCTGGTAACAAACAAGGGTATAGAAGTAAACCCAGAAAAGATACAGACCATCTTGGATATGAGGTCCCCGCATAATGTTAAAAAAGTCCAAAAACTCACAGAAAGGATTGCAGCTTTAAGTAGGTTTATTTCCCGAGTCACTAATAAGAGATTACCTTTCTTTGGAATATTAAAGAAAGCTAAGAAATTTGAATGAGGAAAGATGGCACAAAAAGCTTTTGACGACCTCAAAGAATACCTTGCTAGGCTACCACTGCTAACTAAACCCATACCCAGTGAGGCTATATTCTTATACTTGTTAATTTCTGAGTAGGCTGTAAGCTCGATCTTAGTAAGAGAGAAAGGAGCTTGCCAGAAGCCCATCTATTATGTGACTAAGGTGTTACATGCAGTCGAGTTGAGGTATCTGAAGATAGATAAGTTAGCCTTGGAACTAATGACTACAGCCAGGAGGTTAAGACCTTATTTTCTCTCACACACCATCGTGGTTCGAAATAATCAGCCGCTTAAGCAAACTTTAGGAAAAGCAGACATTGCGGGGAGATTAATTAAATGGTTGGTAGAGTTGGGTGAATATGGCATTTAGTATGCACCTATAAAGTTATTAAAGCTTAAGCCCTTGCCGACTTCATAGTGAATATGACCTTGCCCTAAGAAAGAGGAGAGGTGTGGTCTATGTATGTCGATAGTTCTTCAAGAGGAAATGGTAGTGGCACTGGTATTATCTTGATCAACCTAAAAGGAGATAAGTTAGAATATGCACTTAAATTTTGATTCCAAGCTTCTAACAATGAGGCTGAATATATAGTTGATCGAGGGTGTTAAAATGGCTATCAGTAGGGGAGCAGCATGGGTGTAGGCATATACCGACTCTCAATTGGTAGTAAAATGGGCAACAAGCCTATATGGGGTAAAGGAGCCATGTATGGAGTGATATTGCCAAATAATAGCAAAGTTAAAGGAGCCGTTGACCAAGCTTCAAGTAATCCAGGTCCCTTGGAAAGAAAATGCCCGAGCAAATTGGTTGGCAAAAATTGCAAGCTCATCTGAATAATGTGGGACCCATGCTATGACCATCTAGGAATTGGACAAAGATAAAGGAATAGAGATGAAGGTGCTTGGTGTGGAAAAAAAGTAAATTGGAGGACGCCTATCAGACAATACGTTAAATAAGAAAGAGAAGAACAAGTGGAACCGAGCTCTAAGCTTAAAATTCGAGCAACTCGATTTGTCCTTATTAATGGACTACTTTACAAGAAAAGGTTTTCCCAACCATTACTGAGGTGTTTATCACCGTGTGAGGGTGAATACATTCTTAGAGAAATACACAAGGGATGTTGTACTAACTATCTCAGAGGAATGGCACTAGTGAGCAAGGTTATTCGAGCTTGGTACTTCTAGTTGACTATATGAGCAAATGCAAGCGCTTTGGTTTGAAGATGTGAGAAGTGTCAAAAAAAATGCCAGAGTTAGTCATATACCTACGAAACCCTTGCATGCCCTGAGCTCTTTGTGCCCATTTGCTAAGTGGGGGATGGATATTGTGGGGCCATTTCTAATAGCTGCAGGAGAAAAGAAGTTCCTATTGGTAGCTGTAGATTGTTTCAATAAGTGGATGGAAGTGAAGGCATTATCAAAAATAAGTAAATGAGAAGTACTAAAATTCTTATGGAAAAGCATAGTGTGTCACTATGGAATCCCTCGTGAACTTGTATCGAATAATGGAAGGCAGTTTTAGGGGTCTAAGGTAAAAACCTGGTGTGAGGAGATGAAAATAACCCAACGGTTTAGCTCGATTGCATATCCTCAAATGAATGGGCAAGCAGAGGTCACTAATCGCACCCTAATACAAGGTTTGAAGGCCAAGCTGGATTGCACTGGCACAAGTAGGGTAGAAGAATTACCTAGCATACTTTAGGCTTATCGCACTATTCCACGGCAATCCACTAGAGAAATGCCTTTTTGCATAGTTTTATGGGATGGATGCAATGATCCCAGCTGAGGTCAGGATCGAATCTCATAGGGTACTTGTATATAACAAATGGAGTAATGAGGACTTAATCCGTTGTCAGCTGGACTTGATTGAAGAAAAAAGAGAAGAGGCATGCCTTCAAGCAGCCGGTATAAGCAGAAGGTACAGATAGAATTTAACAAGAAAGTTAAGATCAGAACGCTACAGGTAGGAGATTTAGTACTAAGGAGAGCGGGTGCATGAGAAACTGTTGGGAAGCTAGATCTGAGCTAGGAAGGACCTTATAAAGCTGTCAAGGTGATACCTGAAAGAGCTTTTGAGTTACAAACCATGGAAGGCAAAAGTCTAGCTCGGCCTTGGAACATCCAGAACTTGAGATATTTTTACATGTAAAAGTTGTCTACTCATCTTATCTTCATCATTTATTTGCATTACTAGTAATTATTTTCAAATTATTTTATTTTTTAGTTCTAACTTGGGATAGCCCAATAGGCCCATTTAACATGCACGACCTAACATCACTTCTGGACCCAGTTGAATCGGACTACTCGATCGCAACTATCTAGTCGAGAACTATTTTTGATTGTATTCAACTAGAGGCTTCAGGCCACTTGGCCCTTTCAACCATCTCTCTAGTTAATCGCCCCATCTATTCGACCATTATCGACCAGGATGACTCACTCCTATGCTGACTCACATTCTTGCCACATTTAATGTTCTGACAAGTAGCAAGCCTCCACATTAATGGCACGTGCCAGCCGACACAGTCTTTGCCACCAACTTTGGCAAGGAGCACCTACCCAGAGTACTATTCACCTTGGAAAGTAGGAGATGATGCCAGTTGGAATAGTATCGGGATTGATATG
>JACGDI010005592.1:5815-45957 GCA_014898725.1 Jacaranda copaia
TTTTATTAAAAAAATTATAAATTTTTAAAACAAGATCTTATAATCTCTTTTTTAAAAATAAAAATATTTAATTTTTTTAAAATCTCTAAACTCCTTTAATTTTAACAATACCAATTACAAAATTATCATTACTAATATTATAGAAATATAAAGAAATATTTTATCTAAATATTTAAAAACTTAATTTTAAAATAAAATATAATATTTTATGAATTCCAAAACATTTTATATACTCTAAAGTTTATAAAATCCTAAAGCTTTTAAATAAACTTAGTCACGAACCCTCTGACTCAAAAATTTAGGTAATGTTTGCTTACAAATTATGTATTTTGGATTATATATTTTGGGAGAATGAGTTTCGGGAGTATGGTTGGGGAATGTGAAATTTGTATTAAAAAATGTGATGTATGTTTGTTTACAATTTGAGAATAATAAGAAAATTATTTTGAAAAAATTTGGTATGTTTGTTTATATTTTGGGTGGGAGACAAATTCTATTGTAGTAGTTAAATCAATGTATTTTTATTATTTTGGGAGGAGACAAATTCTAGTGTAGCAGTAAAATCAATATTTTTTTATTAAGTTTTGATAATATAAATGAATTTTAATAGTATTTTTTATTATAATATAGTAATAAATATTGTGATTTGTAAATATATATATATATATATGTAATGGTGATGATTGTGATGTAAAAAATATAAAATTTTTAATCATTTGTTAGTTAAATTACAAGAATAATCTGATTATTTTAAAAACTATTTTAAGGAAAAAAAATATATTTAATTACATTCTCCCCGAATAATTTTATAATTTTATTTTCAGAGAATATAACCCAACATAACCCTTGTATAACCGAACTTCCACGACTTCACACTTTCACGGCTCTATTTACGCTTTTTCACTTTGTCATCGATTTAATTGTTAAGACCCTTCGACTTATGGCGCGCCAGGCCTAGTTGCGTGTAAGGTGGCGATAGAACCTGCATAGGGTACTTGGGAAATTTCAAGTTTATTTTTCTGGATTTGGAATCAATATAACTCGTTCACTTGACTCGCTGATAGATACAAAGAAGTAAATGAATCAAGATCCTTTTGCAGTTTCATGAAACCCAAGTTGTTTCGCTGTTTTCTTGTGATATCCACAAGGTCGCCCCAGAGAAGTAGCAGACAATCTAAGACATGCAATGCAATCCTATGAATAAGATGTCTATCTACTTGCATAACATTCTCCAGGTGATCACAGACTTGAGGGAAAATCAATTCTTTCCCTACAAGTATTGTAACACAAAATCACCAATCACAGTCATGCCAAGTTCTTATATTTCAGAACGCGAATATAAGCTTATAGGAAGGGACATCATGTTATGAAACAAACTGAAATTAGGAACATGGATCTTGCAGAAATTTGTTTAATACTCTTTATTTAGCCACCGTGCTTGTTCAAAATTTTATATCTCAATCCTGCACTTCTTCAGGCTTTGTCTTCCTTGAACGCAAATACCATCCAGTGGCAGCAGCAATAGTAGCAACACCAGCTACAACAGCATAGTTTCTGTATTTATCAGTTGACACTTTTGGAGTAGAAGAGGTCTGGCCATTTGGTTTAGCATTAGTTACAGTTCCTGCACCTCCTGAGCTCGCTGCAGGAGTTTCATCTGCTTTGGGGCCCTTGTAGCAATCAACAAACAAGCATTACTAGAAGTTAGGCTGTGTATCAAAGGCAATGAAAAACAATAAAGAGGAAGAGGAGAAAAAAAGGAAACAAAAGGAAAACAACAACAAATATAGGATAGGAAACCAAACACCTAGAATTGGCAGGAAATACCACAAAGTTGGAGAAGTAATGATCTTTTTAATGTAAAGTGAGGGAAATAATATTTTCATTCATCTAAACTCAATAAAATATTTGCAGAATCTAGATGATGGTTTATACAACATATGCATACCTTTCGAGCAAGCTTCTCCAATTTCTCTTGTTCCATTTTCTGCGAAATTTTTAAAAGGTTCAGCAGTAAAAAGGATGCAACAATTTGTGGAATTAGAGTCATAATGTCTGATCAAGTAAGCAAGCCTGAGAGTGGGAGCATGCATTTTAAACAATAAACTAAAGTAAAAAGTTAGTGGTATGTAAGGCCCCTGTTCAACAAGTAATGACAGACAAATTATCCTATCATCAAGTAATTCAAGCCACTGCAGACAATTAAGCACTCATTATCTCATGGATGTCACCAGAAAATGAGACAGTCCAGAGTGGTGATATGCAGAGTTTCAGAAATATGGTGGTTCATTCTTCCTCATGAAGACAGCACCTGTATGTTTTTCAATGTCATTTACCCAAGAGAAAACATATAATATATCACAAAGGACTCATTTTAATTGTTTCACAACATATAACTATTTGATACATGAGCTAATTTCATATACATCCATAGGGAACATCCCTCAATGCTTGCCAAACACCAAAAGTTGCTTCATAGTATTCTCCATGATCAGGCAACCTCTGAAGTCATATCCAGGTGACACAAAAAGATAAAGAACTCAATGAAGAAAAATACAGCCCAATTCCCTCCTCTGCATCTTTTGAACAGATAATCTCATTTTTCAGGAGGAAAAAGAACACCAAAAATGAAAGCACACAAACATTCTCATCTGATCCTGGACTAAGGAGTGAACCTGGTAGGTTGGGAGACATCATAGCAACGTTTTTTTTACTCAAATTATAACAAATTTAAAAACTAAAATTTAGGTGTGACTTGAATAGGTGTTTAATGAAATATATAAACTAACAGCCTGAAGAGAGAGAGAGAGAGAGAGAGAGGAAACGACACACTGGTCTCCCTGAATCTGGTTAGAAAAATGGTGCATAGACTCTTAGCTGAACATCTCAGTTCACGAGAAGATGCTGTCTGTTCTGCATGTTGCTACTACCACAATTGATAACCCCTCAAGAAAAGAGAAGCTAGACTCATAAGCCTCATTAACTAAATTAACGATTACCATAGTGTTGGACTACTTAAGAATGAATATTGGAGAAAACAAGTTGATCGTTTATTATTAGATAACAAAGAATACATTCACTCAGTATGATCATTTGCATTTTCAAAGTTAACACATTTTACTAATATCAAATGAATATCTGCTCAAGCGACGTGATGATTATTGGTAGCATCAGAACTAAATCAAATTTATTCACCCAATTGAAGTATAGGAATAGAGAGATTCTGTATTTTTGAGCATTTGACAATCAATATGCTTTCAGGCACATAGTGGACTTTACTTGATGCTGAGTGTATGTTAAGAATTATCAAGCTTCGAAAGCCTTTAATAATGTTCTAAAGTTCTAGACCAGACTCCAGAGAGAGGAGAAAGAGCAAAATACCACAACCTGGCATGCAGCAGGGGCCACAATAAAATAAGTTGCATAAGCTTATATGCATCTTGTGCCGAAATTATGAATTTACCTTAATATAGACATTTTCTGCAGCCTTCTCCTCCTCACTAAGGACTTTGCCATTGCTTGATAGCCTGCGAGACACATATCTAGCAGCAATTCTAGTCGCCATGGAACCTCAAGATTTTCCTGTCAACCAAATGAATTCTGTCATAGTGCAGTTAATTTGATAGTTTCATTGATAGACATATTAACACAATGATTCTTAGCTAACTTGTCAATCAGCATGAGTGCACAAATCAGTATGGTAAATGTATCGAGCTTGACTATAATTGCATGCTCAGATGAAAAGTGAAAATGCAGTAGCTCTGTGATCCTGAAACACAATGAAGATTTCCGCTCAAATCATTTTTTTCTTCCAAATACATGGAATATCATTTCAGTGATGAAAGTACCTTCTTTGTCTCCAAACAAAATTGAACAGTGTGAAATTTGTGTTTTAACCATATAGTTACAACATTAGCATATCCATTTATCAGTCTGTCACCCTGTTATTTGGCCCAAACTGCTGCAGCTCATATATTTTTGCACGTTATGTGCGCTTGAAACCTCATTCATGAACACCATTCAGTTCAAAGAACCACAAGAAAACAGGAAAGAAGGCAAAATGAAAGAGGTAAATCCAATATACTTATATTCTTACAACTTCATTCGGTCCCAAGAAAAATGGAAACCAAATTAATCTAGAAAGTTTCTTCGATGATACTTAAAAAGAAGATGGGGTTTATGATGTGAAAAATGCATTTCACAAAATAAGGAGAAATACATGATTCAACCATGTTTGGCAAGTGGTACTTTAAAAAGGAAATATGATTTTTAAGGATCCGAAACACAAGAGAAAATCCATACAATGCATCAGTTCTGTGCATATTAAAAAACAATAGTTGATGATGGGAGAGCCAAGTATATTCAAGAAGCATACGCCTCAATGGCCAAATACTTGCACCCAGTCTTTTAGCAAGCTTAACATTAATACATCACATGTAATCAAGAGAAATGTGTAAAAACCAGAAAACAGAGATATAGGTGAACTTCTATTAAACTTATGTCTTCTTTCATGACACTACAAAAGAGGATGTACATTTCTTAGTAATTTTCATCCAGTAAAAAGATGATAAAAATCAGATTGAACCCTTTCCACAGAAAATGGAAAGATGAATTGATGTACTTATTGAATCCGTCTGGACTGACAAGGCTCAAACCCATAGCTTCTGCCTTGACATGCCGTGCTCTGACTGATTGAACCAGCTAGGGATTCAGTTTCCTTTCTGGCAAAGTAACTAATTCAATTGGCTTGCATGAAATGGATACAAGCTACAAAACAATGTTGTCAAAATAGCGAGTTAGCTCGTAAAATCGCACGGTTTTGCGAGTTTACTCATGTCCAACAATCCCGATCCTACCCAAAACACGATTTTATGAACTCGCAGTAAAATCGCGTGCTAAATTGTAAAATCGACAATTCAAAACGATTCCGAATTTCAGGCCAAAAATGGGGAAAAAAGAAGATGAAAAAATGGGCCCAACCACCAATCCATCAAATCTTTTGGGCCTAAAGTGAATAAAATTTTGATTCAAACAAAAATAAACAAAACCCAACCTAAAAACAAAAATAACACAAAATCCATTCCCCCCACCCCCCCCCCCAACCCAAAAAAAAACCAGAAAAATAAAAAACAAAACAATGAAAACCTTAATCTCCTCCATTTTCAATGGTTGACTTGATTCACAAACATTCAAATGTCGTGTATTTTCACTTTAGCATATTCTATGTAATATATTCTTTCATAATTAATATCTTTACTCATATTTGAAATGAAATTCTTTGAACTTTTCTTATTTACGTACATATACATGTATATATATGTTCAAATATAATTTACACAGTATAGGTAAAATCGCACAATTCATGTTACGATCCTATTTCTATGACCTTTTTTACTTCCTCTCGTGTCAAGTCCGATTTACGTGTTTGACAACCTTGCTACAAAAGAGGAGTAAACCCTCTCCTTTTTCCTATTTTTTACCAATGAAATTTCAATTAACTCACTTCATTTGTCGACTCTATGCAATCGAATATTTCTTTCAAAAATGAAATTCCAAAAAATTATTGAGATTTTGTTCTAATTGATCCATCCATAGAAACAACTGATACAAAACCATAATGGTCGGAAGTAATTCAACAACATTAAAGTCAAGATAGACATATTGTTTCCAAAGCCATTAAATTACTCCAAAAACTACACAACATTAGACATTACTACCTCTCAGAAGCAATTCCTATGGAACATAACTTACACTGGTGTGATCAACAACTCCCATAGCACCACATAATTGTCAAACCGAGTTCAATATGTAATCTCACATCTTCAGAAAATTGAAAACAAAACAATATCCAAGTAATATAAAAGAAAAATGTAAAGAAAGAATCCTCAAGTTTGAAAAGGATTTGGACCAATTGAGCAATCACTGCATCTATATAGCCATATTGATATCATCATTGTATGTGGACCCTTATACAAAGCCTATATAATAATATAGCTTGCATCATGCACATTTGGAATAATAGAAAAAGAAAACCCCCAAGAAGAGTAATCCTAGAGCAAGCTCAAGTTTGCAATTAGGGGTGTTCAAAACCAAACCAACTTGAACAAAATTGATTAAATCGGCCGAAAAAATCGAAAATCGATTAAAAACCAATGATTTTTTTTTGGTTTAAAAATTGAAAAATTGAATGGTTTGGTTCGGTTTTCGGTTGGCACAGTCAAAACCAAACCGAACCAATAATATTACTAAAATCCTTATTTTTATATGTTTTACTAAAAATACCCCAATTTTTTTACTTATTTCCCTCCCACCCAAGCTCAATTTTTAACTTAATTCCTGTAGTTCTATTATCATTATAATGTTAGGGGAATTACTATTGTTATTATATGCTCATTAATGGGTAAACATAAAATTTGATGTTATTGCAGTTTTCTAGTTTGCCATTGCTTCAGCAACTTCTAAACTATTTTTTCTTTGCTAGAATATTCTCTTTCTTAGATTATGTTTTTTTTTTAATGGTAAAAGACAAGATCCATATGCTGCGCACAAAATGATTTTTGCAAGTGAATTTATACAAATATAATAGATTTTGTTTCATCTATACCTGAAATTAAAATTAAGAAAAACCAAACCGAACCAAACCGAATTTGATTAATTTGGTTTGGTTCGGTTGAGATTTTTCTAAAAACCGAACCAAACCGTACCGTGAACACGCCTATTTGCAATACATTTACAAACACAGCAGAATAGGAAAAGATTTCCGGAGAAGTGAATCCATGTAAAACAAACAGAGCCAATATATCGGAGATATTGTGGTAGTAATAAACCAAGGAAAAATCCAACAAATAGACGGGAAAGACAGGACCGAGCAAAAACAAATATGCTTAGCATCATCAAACAACAGAAATGGAGAAAATATAAATAGAAAGCCATATAGTGTTACTAGCAGAAACGCTGCCCATAAATCGAATAATAACATGCAGAAAACTGAAACTGGGATACAAACGAGCTCAGCTGTTCGTCGAAATCACACTAACAACAGAAATGGGGAGAACCACAAGCACTGCCGTGCATAGATACATGTATATACAAACGAAGATATAGATTCAGTAGATACCTGAACACCAGAGCGAAGGGGAGGTTAAATCGAGAGAGTTGGAGAGGGACTTCAATGGGTTTTGGAATTATAAAATAAATGTCCTTTTAATAGGAAATGAGGGATAACGTGCAATTTGGAAACTGGAATTGATACCGCGGGCCGAGGCCCAAACTCTTGGTACGGCCATTTGTTTGGGTCAGCTGCGTGGGCCTGCGTAAAATCAGCAATCGAAATACTTACTCAGTGACTTGAACTTCTATGGTTAATCAACAAATCCATAATTACAAAAGAATTTTAATGCATGTTTGTTTTATTTTCATTATTTAAAAATTTAAAATTTTTAATAAAAAATATTTTTTTTCATAATTATAACTGTTTTTGTCAGACTTGCACATATATTAACTTATAAATAATTCAAACCAAATAACTGATTAAATAATTATTTTTTTACATTTTTATAGGATAATAGAACCTATAAGAAATTAAATAATTTTTTTTTTCATTCAAACACGGTTGCCTAAATGTGACATTAAAAAAAAAAAAAAAGATAATGGGACACAATAAAATTAAGACATCATTTTTATTGTCACTATCAATTTCAATCCTACTAAACCAACATTTTATACACTAATCCAAACATATTTTCTTTCCAATATTGAAAATGCACAAATTGAAAATTAAAAATAAAAACATAACTAAATACAAGACATTCAGAGTTTTGACGCCTCTTTCATTTTAGATCCTCAATTCCGTTAGGGGTTCATCTGGAGCTGATAGTGATTTATTCTGAACTCGACCATACATACAAGCCAAACTTATGAGATTCACATCGAGTATTTGTTTTAAAAAGATAACGTTTAGCATTTGTCTATAACAGAAAATAAAATATAAAAGATCAAGTCACATAAACAACCCTCTGAGTTAAACCTCATAAAGCTCCCACAAAAATTAGTAAATTTATTTTTATTTATGACTTCGCAAGTTGGAAAACACAAAAGTAGCACTGACATACAAAACCAACCAAACGTGTTAGAAGCGTGCTTCTGTAATTCGCATAGCAATTTATATCAGCTCCATATTGCCCGCGCATAAAACACGCATATTTGACAGTAAAAGCTCCAACCATGCCATCTCCAAGGCCAAAAACAAAAATAATTTCTGCAGAGTACAGATTAATCATAGAATACAGATACAAAGGAATTGTAACGGAGAAGAGCAAAATCTTAGAAAGTTCTAAGGTTACATCACATCATGGGCAACATATCCCAAGACTTATAACCGATCCCTAGACTATTTGTCTGCTTTAACTTTCCCATGCAGCGTTCCCTCCAAAAGCAGACCTTCCAAATCAAGAATCAAGCATGCACTATTCCAAGAGCAAGAAGTTCACGTCCATCTGTATCTGTACCCACAATTAGCCAAATCGGGCCCCATCTGAAGGAAAACAAATCTTGTAATGAATGTGCGAGTAATTCTTCCCTCTACCACAACACTATCTATCCACGTAGATCACCATTTGATTTACTCATGTATTCTAGTACGTCATGGTTGATCTCATCGAGGAAGGAGACAAAACCCATGACGCTAGTGAACCCACTTCCCTCCACATCTTGTTCCTCTATAAGGTAGTTCTCAAATGCTGTTGCATCATCATGCCCTCCCCTGATAAATATAAGTTTAGGAGTAATAATCCTCTCTGCCTTCAGCTTATTAATGGTGGTTCTCAAAAGGCCTGGGTTACAAAGACAACAATGCAAAATACATGTCAGTGAGCACATCCAGATTTTTCTGTGAAAAGATGCAAAATGGCAAACAACAACTTACAGTCCTGGGGTGGAGGAAACGGAAGTGCAGCATCTGCTGTAGATGAATAAAATGCAATGAGAGTTGTAAAAGCATCAAGCAAAAATATCGGGCTGCCACTTGTCATTAATGCAGCGCGACTCAAGGAATGGCGAGGAAATGCTTGTTTATCCGGACTGTCATACGACGACAACAATGGATATACAGCACGGCTAAGTGATGAAGGTTCCAGAGCACTGCATCCAAAACCACGGTTGTAAGTTCTAAAATGCTTGATGATGCTATGATATAATCAAAAGTTAAGGATGATCAAGAGTGAAGGAGTTTGGTGAGTAGTTTCACGTATCAAACCCCGGTGAACAAACATATTATCATTTTCACCTTCTTTGGATAACTAAAATGAAATGTAATGCTCACGATAAAAAATCCCGTGCAAAAATCAAAGTGGAACTAACATGCAGGTTTACTTAAGTACAATGTGCACTTACAGTTAATAGTTATCTAATGAACATATACTGATTGGGCGTGCTCATGACTTTCTCATCAATCTTTTCCATAATTCGTTTCAGCGAGCAGAATGCGCTAACAAAATATAGTTATTACAAAGCTTGCAGTATTCATAATGGAAATGTGGCAAAGGAAATTATGAAATCTCGAACAAAACAATTTTTTTGTCCAACTTCTCACCAATAAGCTAACATACTACGCCAAAAGCCAAAAGAAGTTCCACAACTTAACAATATTATATACCTGAACAGACATTGAAGATAAATCCGATAGTCCGGATGAACACCTTCTTCATGAAAACGAAGAAGAGGATTCCGCAACAAAGCAAAGACTAAGCGGGGCAAAGGTTGCAGTTGAGGGCATTGGGTGAAGGCAACATCAACATGGGAAGTGGTTAAACTTCCTCTCGTGTATTCAGCAATCTTGAAAGCATCGTTATACTGAGCTGTAAGATTTACAAGCCACTCATGTAATAAAATCCTACCCTCTCTAACTCCATGCTCCAAAGAGGACAAGATCACCTGAGAAGAATTATGGCAAGTAAAGAAAATAACTCAATTTAGTAGATATTACAGCTGCTATCAGAGTTCTAACTATATGAAACATCCTTGGTTTGGCAGAATCAAATTGAATGTCTGGTTATGGCTCAAAACTAAGCAGAACTTGACAAGATAATTTTGTGCATGAACTGAAACCAAAGTTAAGGCAATAAAGAAAAAAAAGTGAATCAAAGCTCCTCAGTTTGATTGTGAGAAAAAAGAAAATTTGAGTAATAAAGCTTTCAAAAATTAAGTTCCAGTAATAAACTTGAGGTTGCATGAAAATAATGATACTTGTATGCACTTCCAAATTATACACCATAAGGTTTCTTTTCTCTTTGAAAGGTCACATGGCATTACTTGTATATCCTAATGTAATCAAGTAGACATGCGAGGATAATAAATTTGGCACATAAATGCACCCCACCATAGACAAAGCATTTATATGAAGGACTATATCATGTATCAGGTACTCTAATCTGCTTTTGACTCTAGTGGTACTTGCCTAAGCCCTTGGTGAAAGGTGACTGCAACCTCTCACCTCTTCTGCCACTCTCCCAATATTGAAGAATGCTCAGTTAATAGTATAGTTAATCACAAATTTCAGATAATTAGAATTTACCTCATGAACAAGTATGGAAAGAACAACTTCAGGATCAACACTATCATAAATCTCGTTAATATTGTGAGCAGTTCCAAATTGTAAAGTTCTAATCCTCAGTCTCCTCTTCAGTGAATATTTAGCTCTGCATAAATGTAAAAAATATGCAGTAAACAAAAGCATTGGAAATAAATATGTAAAGCTAGAGGAACACTGATGAAGGCTCTTCCAAAAGCAACAGCAAAGGCAAGGAAAATTGGTGCAAAAGTAGTGTAAGCTTTAGTAAAGTCCTCAATGATTCGAGCTATAAAGAGTACAAGGAGTTCCCAATGTGCAACAAGAATTCATTTTTTTGATTTCCATTGCTTCCCAGAAAGAAACCATGGAAAGAGCATCTAAAGGGTGGCTGAAACAAAGAGGAGATGATTAAATAATGCCATTGCACAAATAATTTGCCAAGAAGCTTTTAAGATGGTTACAATTGGATGTCTGAATTTCCATTCCCCCACCTCGAATTACAAACTTCCACAGAACAAGAAGATAAAAAATCCACATTGTCAATATCAACTATGGTTCTTAAGAAATATAACATAACCATTCAAGCTAAATGCTATGGAAAGACTAAGTTTCCTTAGCTATAATTTGAATTGCCATGGGTTTCTACCTTGAATGCATGTACATGTGGTTATCAATTTTGAATTAAGACCCAAAAAAGGAACATGAAACCCTAAAACTTGTAAAATTTTCAAAAAATTGAAGCATATTATCTTATTGTTATCATTATTCTGGTGTACGTTTCAACTATCAAATGAAACTTCTAAAGTTACAAAAAGACCTTTTAGCTTGTGTTCCTCAAAGTTGAAAATCAACAAGTCCTATGACATGCATTATCAAAACAAGGAAACTTTTATTTAAGCACACTTCAAGATTACCCGTAGTAATTGCTGGCATCAATCTCTATAACTCTATTGGTAGACTCCAGCAGAAAATGCACATAATATTCACATGTTTGGACATGGTTATTGATTCACAGTACAAGAGTAGAAGAGAATGTAATCACAGGTAAATAGGGATAAAATGCCTTTAGGATATCTAAGAATTAAATCCTTTAAATAATCATAGATTTATTTTTGAATGTTTTAACACTAGAATTCAATCATTTTATTTCTTAATGTCAATCTTTGCAATTCTTAAGGTGGAAAAACTGAATTAAGTGATTAAAGAAAATAGTTGTTATAGATTGGAGACCCAACAGAAGGGAGAATGAATCTTATTTTTCAATTTATTATTTAAGTAATTATACTCCCTCAGCTTAACAAAGCAACCGTACCGAGCTCATTGAAGCATTACCTGAATTCATATTGTTGTTCTCAAAGCTCTTCTTGAGTAGTGTGTTTCAGTCCAGGAGCTTCTTTTCAAGCATGATGACAGTGATTCATTAAAATTAATGATCGAGTCAAGTTGTTTTCACAAAAGTGTAATAAACTTAACCCCAAAAGGAAGCTACTCTAATTAGGTCTGCTCACTGTGTATAATCTGTTTTCTAAATTAATATAACATCACAAAATTCATAGCTTCCAGAATAAAGCTCAAACTTGGCTTTCATATTATAAAAATTTAGTGCACGCATCAGTGCTCATTAATTATGACATATATGTGGCCCTTCCAGGAATTTATTTACCTACTTTTTAGAATCATATTGCACACAACTCAATATATTCATCAGAAAAAGTACAAGGTGATGACCGCACCAAAAGAAGCATACCTCCTTGTGGAGCTTGAACCTGAAATTGAGGGATCATCAGGGGGCACAACCACTGTATATTGAAATGCAATCTGTAAAGTTGGGAGTTCTTTGCTGTGTCTGCAAAAAATTTATCCGTTGTGTGAATTTCAAAGACAATTTTGCAGAAGAATACAAAAGGAAGATTAAGTGGCAGACAGGATGAAGTTAAGAAACCACAGACAAAAGTTGGAAAATTTATTTTTGTACATCTATGGTATTAACCAATGGCTACATCTATCGATTAAGTCCTAGTCAATACAAAATTTCGACGTATGTGACAAATGCAGATCTCACTAGAAGCAAACTTGGTTCAATCAAATGCAAACAGCATTAAATATAAAGAATGTCATGAAAAAACAATTCAAGCTTTTGCAGAAGGGGAAAAAAGCTTCCTTAAGTGCCAGCTATGATAGTTTCACTGGAAGGGAGAGAACAATGTGGTATAATGAAACTGCCACCATTGAAATGTTTCTTTCATCAGGGTCCTTATTTGCTATACTCATTCTTAAACATTCCACGAAGTAAAACAGAAGTTGCCAGGATTGCAAACTGAACCTTAAGTTGAAAAGAAAGAAAAGTTAAGAACATGAAACCAAAAAAGCCCAAAAATATCAAGTAAGAAATTGTACATTTAAATAGCAAATTTCAACCTGTGCCACTTACTTTAATTAGTAAATATACGACATGCTACACCTTGCTTGAAAGCAAAAAATTTGAACGATTATTATAGGCAAAGAAAGATAATATCAAATTGCATATGTAAATAAAGAACAACATCAGATGCGTGATTTGATAAAATAATCAATTTTCTGTCTATTGCTTCCATTAAGAAAACAAACCCTCATTGCATCTGCAGAGCAACCAGAACTACAATGCTTGAGAAAAATCAAACTGGAACAACAATAAGCAAAGTACTTTGTACCTGGAAAATCCAACCTCATTCACAAAATCAAAATCATAGGCATAGGTGGCAAAAGAGTCGCAGCATATAACGTGCTGAACATTTTCATACTCTGGGTCGGGGAAGAAATGCCCATACTGTAGCATAAAATGGCAAGCATTATTCCACAATGACAACAATAGCAAAACATTTCAAATTGACAGGGCTGAGACCCACCGAATGGCCAAGCTTAAATTCAGATGATGTCCTTACACGTAGGACACAGTTGAAAGCATAAGGCCTACTTAACATACGGTACCTGCAATGAGATCATTTAGATTTCTAGAAGAGAAAGAACAATGTGAGAGTCAATTAACCTTAACACATATTCTACAGCCAAACATATTGATTTCCTCGATTATACCAACTGCAATATTCATCAAACTACTCCAGAAAAAACTAAATCCAAAATATGTTTTTCAAGTTTGACAATCATCTTAAAGTAGGAATGTAACACTCACATGTCCTGAGGAAGTGTTGAATCATCAGTATTTGAGTATAAAAACAGAGAGCCTCCGCTCTCAATGCTAAGAAACTTCAAAGATGCTAAATCAGTGTACTCATTCGTAACAGCAAATATATCCACACAAACACCGGCTTGAACAGCTACAGCAGCCTGTGAAACATATATCATCACTAATTCTTCTACAAACCTCTTAAACGAAAATTCTCTACTGCTTTAAGCTAAGTACCAGATCTTTATAAAATGGAGTCTGTTCAGGGAGTAAAGCACGATCTGCATCCTCGCCTTTACTAGCATATTGCTCACCATATCTTCGGGTGTCTAGCTGGCCAAGACCATAATCTGGAGGACCAGATAAAAAGGCAAAAACTCTGGCTGCACTTCAATTTAGTAGAAGAAACAAAAGGAAAAGGGATTAGCAAGTCTTTGACCAGTTCATAACATTCAGAAATCAAATAAACATCCAATTAAGAGGCTATGCCAATGCAGATGGCTAGGGAAAGCTTGAAAAAGATGCAAGCAAATTAGGAATACTACATAATATATCTTATAAGGATTATAGATGAAGTTATTTGTACCCAGCGCATATGTATTCCCATATTCTGACCCAAGATATTTGAGGAGAGCTTCCATTGCTACTCCAAAGCCTCGCCCACCAAGTAAAACCCCATCTACTGCTTGACCTGCTGCTGTAGTTCGTTCCCATGAGGTTGTTGGTTTTAGAGTTTCAAGTGCAGATGCAATACGGTCCTTACACGTATCAACCTACAACATTGACAACTAAATGTTGAGTGTTGGCTAGTCTAAGTTAAAGCTTCAGCCTGATTAAGAGTACTCCACAAAAATTTTGAGAACTGCTAATAATAACTATGAGGAAAATAAGAAAAGGCAACACTGCATAAAAGACCATCAATTAACATACTGGAGCCAGGAATGAAAACAATGGCATGACATCGTCAAGCTCCATTGCCAGATTGCCAAGAGAATCTGGAGGAATAAACACATTCTTGACCACTGGAATAGGTCCCTGAACATCATACAAGCCCATTTTGTGGCTGAATGTAGCAAGACCAAAAAGTGATCCTGGTCCAAGAGCTGTAAAAATACAAGGTTAAGACTAGAATTTAACTTACTTCGGTGACTAAAAGCTTGGAGATAGAAATCAGAACATAACAAACCTTCCAAGGCTGCCAAAAGAGCACTTTTAGTAAGTTCCAAAAACTCTTCTGATGCTGCAGAAATAGACAATTAATGGAGGCCAAAGGTTAGCCATCCTTATGCATTAAGATACCAAAAGAAGTGCTTAGAACTAGGAAGTTGTTTATGGACAATGACACCACACTCCGAGGCACAGATAGAATATTTATCGTGCATGTATAGTTCAAGTTTCAACTTATTTTAGTAAATATGCATATAACATCAACAACAATCAATGCCTTTGTGCAGTAATATAAGGAGTTCATTGTTTCCCTACCTTCTACATCTCAACAGTGAGTATGAACACCCAATGTATGGTTTCCTAAATGCATTGACATCACATACTTGTTATCACGATCCTTGTATACTTCATGTTCTCAACAACAAACACCATTTCTAAATTTAATCACCAAAAGATAATAATCGACAGTTGCAATAATTTACCATAGAGTTAAACAAAATCTTACAAGAGAGATCAACTGCAGCAACATACACTGGCCTTGCCTGCATTTCTTCAGATCCTTCCACTGCCACCAAAAATACAAAACAAAGAAAAATCTGGTATAGCCGAGGCCACAGTATCTGCCTAATTATAATATAATAACATGAGAACGGAAGCTACCAGAACTAAAACCAATGTACAAGGTAACAAGAAGTGAGCAATGGCATATACATGCATTGCACTCCAACAAGATGGCATTAAAGAATTTTCCATATTCCCCTATATGAACATATATAAATAGCATGCACAAGGTAAACTCTTATGTCCTTAACACATACTCTTGGATAACGGAATTAAGATGACCAAAAAAATTCAAGTTCCCACCCATCACCAGAGTAATGACAAGATGTAGCAACATATAATCCAATGCCACTATTAATATTCTTCTGGAGGAATAAAAGTGATAAATTTTGGCTAGTGGACATCGCGATATGGTACAACAATGTTACATGAAGATGCCCAGTCAATTTTCACCCAAGAATAACAAACATTTATTTAGGCAACTAAGACAAGTATAGCCCACCATATGGTACCATAGGTTTAAGTTGTCTAAATTCCCCACCATTATGGAATTTGAACATTACATCGGTGAGAAGTAACATTATAAAAATCATGGCGATTAAAACCCAATTAACTATCCACCTTAGCAGAACTGGGAACCCATTAATGAATCACACAGTCTAAATGGATTCATAATCCACTACTTCCACCGACTCAACATCTTACAAATATACTAAAAACTAAGAGCAGATGTAAATAACATGGTAATTACGCGGCAATTCGAGGTCGATGAAAGAGGACATGTTCTCCGGGCAGGACTCGGGAAGGGAATACCGGACGATGGACTCAGACGAGAGGCCATTGGTGGTGCCGCAGAGGGCGCAGTCCCATGACCACTGGTCCTGTTCACAGTAGGTATTGTAATAGGCCCAACAATTCTCGCATCGGGGTAACAACTCCCCGCCCGATCCATACACTGGTGGGATGCCGTTCTCGTCCTTGTCCGCGAACGGCGTCAGTGCCACACCCCATGGTACGCCGCATGCCTCCTGCTCCCTTGGGTCGGCCGGGAACCGGGCCATCGTCGGGCGAACCGCCATTGTGGATCCGAATTGCCTGATTGTAAATTCGGGTTCAAATCGAAATAAAAAAAAATTGAAAATCGAGAAAAGAGGTTTAATCGAGGTTTCTGATTAATGGGGCTCAGTCTCTGTCAAATTGACCAGAAAAAACATAACAAAATGGAAAATGGTTAAACGCACCGAGAGATTGCACGGCTGCGTAATAACCACCAATTATAAACAGCCACGTCGATAAAGATCCTCGTTGCTGTCAAATATACACGTATTTTTCCTCTAAAATACAAAAATAATTTTTTTCAAAATACCCTTTTCAATCTTTTATTATTTTTAAAACTTCTCTATTTTTTAATATATATATTACATTCATATATATTATATGTATTTTTTTATATTTTTATAATAAAAAAATTACTTAATTCTATTTTACTTTAAAAATTGAACAAAAAAATATTAATTTGATTATTATAATAAAAAAATATTTTCCTCAAAATATAAATAAATATACTAAAACACCTCAAAATTAATTTTTAACTATTTTCTAAAATATAACAAAAAATGCAATATATTCCCCAACATATTTTTCACATTCTTCAATCTCACTTCTAATATTTGCTTTTCCAAAATAATATTAAAATCACACACACAAAAAAATAAATAAATAAAACAAACACTACCTTTGTTTATCTCAAAATTTTTAATTATAACCTTAAATTGATTTGAATTATTTCGGACAATTTTTGCATCAACCACATAATGGCCTCATCGTGCGGTCAATCTACAAATTACATTGTACATGTTCATCTTTTTAAGTGTGAAAAAAACTTGTGGTCAAATTACACAACGCTTCTACATAATATTTGAAATTGATTTATAACTCTCTATTAAATAATTATTAACTCTTATGCTCTATGTATTTAATTAAACGTCGCTCATTTGATCCATCCTTTTATTTGATGTCTACTGAATTTTAAAAAGACATAATTGTCCTTAAGTAAAATTGAAATTCAAATCACTTTTATATTTATCTTACATATTATTTATATCATGTTTTAATTATTTTTAATCCATTTTAAATTAAATAATCCTTAATATTTTTAAAAAGAATATATAATATGTTTCTATTCATACTCTTATATATAATATGTATATATATAAGTTTATGCATAAGTATATACATATATTTTTTTTATTTATATATAATATATACAAATCTTTAATTAAATAATATCACATATTTAAAAAAGTATATATAATATAGTTTTTAATTACACTTGTACAATATATGTACGTATATAAATTTATCTATAAATATATACATATATTATTTATTTATACATATTCATATCAGTATTCAAAAAATTGGATTGTTCATTGAACCAAAAAAATTATCGATTCACGATTCATTGGTTCAACCGTTGGTCGGATTATAATTGAACAGCAATTAAATTGTGACGTCATAATTATAAAATATATAGTTATATTATATATTACTTAAATATTAATAAAATATCAAAATATAAAATATAAAGAGCTTAAATAACATTATCTAATATCACAATTCATATTATAAATGTATTTAAATATCTCAAATCTAAAGTTTAAAATTCAGAGTGTCTGAGCTAATTCTAAAGTTTAAACTCTAAACCAATTTTTTTTAACTTTTAGATAGCTTATGAAGTGTACTTTAGCCTTTAAGTATTTAGACAAAAAAATTAAAAACAATAAATTTCATTAAAAATTAAATAAAGAAACTGTTCTGATTCAATTGAACCGTACGCAGTTCACCAGTCCGGTCGGCCTGTTTGAACAATTTTTAACAAAATGAGACTTTTTTTTGAGTTTTCTAACTTTATGAGAAAATCGAACCGATCGCAGGTTGGTTGATAATCCGACCAACCGGTTTGATCTGATTTTTCAATCCATGATCCATACATATAAATTTTCTTTAATTCTTTTCAAATCAAATAAAATAAAATATTCATAAAAATATAATGTATTTTTAATTTATAGTTATATATAAAATATATCTACATCTATAAATATAAAAATATATGGTTTTTATTTATATTTATATACATATAATATCCATAAATATTAAATTTATCATAACATATAATATATATAAATATAATATATTATATAACATATATATAATCATCTCCCACCCGCTTCACCCCATACCTCTTCCCCAAACTCGGTGGGCAACTATTGCTGCCATAGCTGCTGTTCATAATAAGTTGGTCAAGCCAAATTCTTGGCCATGGCCGATGATGACTGCCTGTTGCCATCTAATATTTTTTCTTTTCTTTTTTTTTTTTTTTGGGCCTCAAGCAGCTGACTACACGATCTGTCAGGGCTGGCTGTCAGCTGTTAGCTGTTAGCTGTCAGCACTCATGAAAAATATATATGTATTATATATTAGATTATATATTATACATATATCTATTTATTATATATACTAGTATTTATTTATTTATTTTTAAATATTATATGATTTAATTTGGACCGTTAATTTATTTTAAAAAAATTTAACAGTTAATAAGTGAGGGCATAATCATCTTTTTATATATAAAAATGCATACTAAATCGCACACACCCGTGCTTGATTTACACCAACCCTTTCAGAGGTGTTTGTTGCATGATTTTAGAAAACATAAAAAAAAATTATATATATATATTTTTATAAGAAATTATGAACCAATTTTAAATATCACAATGGCTGCTGTACAATTTGGCCAAAAAATTATAGAAAAGCAGGAACGTTAAGCATCCAACTACCATGGAGCATAGGAAAATATTGAAATAAGGTCATGAGCAAGGTAATTTTATGATTTTGAAATTTTGGTTTAGAAAATTAAGTCGACTAAATTTGACCAATTAATTAAGTGGTTCTTATTAAATACTTCGGCTTATTGTAATCTATATCCCATAAGCTGCTTATTATTACCTTCCACGGGATTACATTAGACTAATTTGTAAAGTTAAGGCTGGGTTTAATATTCTGCTATAACTAATTATGCGACGAGTTACCAGTTTACGAGCAAGAGGAAAAATAAATTGTTCCACACTCCTTTCCACTGGGTCAATAAAACGAACAAGAGTCATTATGAGAATTTTTCCCAAGGTACAATAATGAAGTTCTGAGAATTGAAAATTTTCACGGTGATTTTTTGATGGATGTGTTATTCCTAAGTTTGAGGCACAAGAAATGTATCAAGACATTGGTTCAGGAGACAACATGGCTCCAACACAATTATTTAATATGCATAATTTTTATGCTATGTAAGCATAATATATATAATATTTATGTACGCACATGTATGTATGTATAGAATTATGCAATTGATAACACTTTTAAGAAGACATATCAATGGCATAGGAAAGAAGGAAAACAAATTCATATATATTTTTGTTGGGAAAATTACTTAGAAATAAAATATTAAAAAATAGAATGATTTTGATTGATCAACATTCTTTTTGAAGTAAGTTTGAAAACTTTTAACCCATTCTTTAATAATTGTAGACTTTCTAAAAAAATATTAGAAAAGATCTAATTTCTTCAAAATGTGATGAACATCTTTTTTTACTGTCTGTCCAATATAACACCAAAAATGTTATAATTTTTTTTATTTCATTTAATTATAAATATTAAATTAATATCTGATACGTGTTGGATACTTATTATATTCGACATGATAAGAATAATTTTTTAAATTTCTATGACATTATAAATTATTCAAAATGCTCGCAACCAACAATTAATATTGTAGTAGTATTTTATACAACACTCCCCCACACCCGCCCTACCCCGCCCCCGCAAAAAAAAAGGAAAAAGAAAAAGGAAAAGGCGGAATGTGTGATCCTTCTAGAGGTGCGGGGCGTCAACGTTGAGTTACTGACAGACAATATTGCAAACTGAAAATAAACCTAACTATTATTATTTGCTAACCTAAATATTATTATTTTCTTTTCTGCGATATTACGAGGATGGAAGAAAATGTGTTTTCCGGCCTTCGCAAGAGGTAGCTTAAAGAAGTCTCAACTGATTTTCCACGAATTCAATATTTGTTTTAATAAGTAATTATTAATAATTATTTTAAATTAATTATTCAATTCTTAATTTATATAACTCAAATGTTTCATTCAAAAAAAGAATAAAATTATCAGGTGAAATCCCCATTGAATATAACAAAGACATGGTTTTAGTGTCAATCGATAAGTTCAAATTTTCTATTCTAGGTGGTGTTCTATTTTTTATTTCATTTCAATTGATACATGCGAAATGTATTAAATATATTTTTTAAGAAAATACTTGATCATGAAATTATATATAATTGACATGTATTCATAAGTTAAAATAAAAAATGAAACATACATTGGAAATAAGATTCACAAATATTTTTTGGTAAGCTCCAAAAGAATCTATTGAATCAAAGTTTCATTTTTCTATTTCATTTTTATAGGTATATATGATCCATAATATAAAATTATTAAGAAAATATTTTCTACAAAGAATCTAATTTCACCGATTTGTAAGGTTGCCATGGTTATATTTGATGGAACCAATATAGAAAAGAAAAATAAAAGAAACAAAGAACACAATATTGGTATTTGCCTAAATTGATGTCAGTTGAAATTTATAGTATGAAGAAGTTAAATCACAAATGTGCCTGTAAGCATACATCGAGGTCAATCCTATCACCATATGCCCCCAATAATATTTCTCTATCCAGGTGAGAATCACACCAGGGTTCTGCAAAGTCTCCTTATTTTCTGTTTTCTCAGAACAAATAACCTATTCAATCAAATTATGTCTGAATTTGAATGAAAATTATATTATTCCAACTATAGGAGAATTCTAAGACGCCCTCTCCAGCACAGATGAACACATTGGCAGCTTTACCTGCAAATGGGAAAATACAGATCAATCTTGTGAAAAAATCAACCATGGTGATCAAGTTTATATTTGATATTGCAAAGATTTGCCCTAGATATGAAGGTTCAACTGTTTCGAGATGTTGTCTCACCAGCACGCATATAATGTAGGATTTTTTGTCCTGAAAAGGCAAATCGAAATCTGGAAGAGGAGAAATAACTTATAAACTATTTCAAACCTTCGACTCCTTTTAATGCAGGACCCTGAGTATCAACCAGTATTTGAATGTACATAATTCTTTAGGATAAGGCCGACATAAAGATGCTGTAATCCTGTTTTTTCAATGTCTACAAGTGAAAGCGGAAGGCCTACCAAATGACGGAAAGCTTTGTGCATCTTTGGCCGTCATTTCCTCTAATAAACACAGCAGAAGTTTTTCTTCAGATCAACTAACTAATGATGGGCCAAAACATGTTCAAATGAATCATCATGAAGGAATTTTATTCGTCGGTTGAATATCATTGGACCACAGCTTAAAACAGGTCGAGCGGTCATAGACTTTTTTGAGTGATCCTGCCAACTTCGGTTGAAATTAGGTAGTGGCTAGCAAACCATAGTGTGAATTCATCAAAATGGATTTGTCTGTCTTATCCTTTTATTTGAGCCCTGATGTAAGATCATTGAAAATGACTACAGAATGGGCTCCATGACGTTGAAGGCCACCAGACAGGTTCGTGGTTTCCAGCATCATCATATTGATGTTGTAGCTCCAGAACAGACAACAAGGACTTCTCCAAAATAACTTATCGAACAGAGAATGTACTTTAGCGGATCAAATACAAGAGAATTTTGGGAGAAGCCAGTATACCGAAAGGCAATATTACCAACATAATTTGAAAAAGTAGGATAGATGCAAGTCTGGTATTGATGTGAAGAAAACACCGGAAACATATTGGAGACTAATCAGTTTTCATGACGATGCAATTCGTCCATTTGACAAAGCGGGAAAAGAATAAAGATGGAATATGTCATTCAGGATGGAGGCCTCACAAGAAGAGACAGCATATATAAAGAAAAAGAAAACGGATTTCTTGTTTGGATGTTAATCTGACAGACCGATTCATCCACAGTTGTTCCGCAATGTAAGAAATTCTCCTCATATGAAAATTCATGTAATACGTAGCAAAAAGAAAGCGAGCAACGTAAACTCCTTACCTTGAAGATTTCGCCCAGAAAGAGCTACTTTAAACTTCAGGGGGTCTGTATCCTCCATACTCCCTTCGCTATTCTTCTCACCAACAAAATAAATATTATGCTATAAAGAACATATGCAGAAAGCAACGGGAAGGAGTAAATTGAATAGATATATGACCTGGAAAGCAAGGAAAGGAGGAGAGCATCAGATAGACTAATTCAGCAATGTCAGCTCCACCATAAACGTAAGCCAAACAGTCGTATAAGGAGAAATTAGCAGCCAACAAAGAAGAGCAGCTCGTGTAAAATTAGGCATCTCCTTACATTTTTGTTCGAAGTTGAATAATCCATGCGTGGAAGAAATCCTTGTAACCCAATATTATACACAGGAGTACCATCAGGATAATACAATCCATAGTTCCTCTCAGATGCCGGACCAGGCTTTAAATCCTCATTAAAAAGTGCAAAAACGAAGATGTCAATTGGTACTGATGGTTTTGCTGGAGTCCCTTGGTTTTGTTCTATCCGGTTTAGCAAATTACCATTATATAATCTAGCATTTTCCGGAGTAGCCCCTACCTCATTCGGATCCCCTTTTGATGGCCAACCTGTCTCAGACACTTTAACTTGTATATCTGTATGGCCCAGTGCTTTAATTGCTGAATAAACAGCGTCAATTTGGGCATATAACATGTTATCATAATGCAAGTTTGTGGCAGGATCTGTCATCCCGGGATCAGGCTGGAAAAGCACATAGTTCAGAGACACCTGCTCCGGATTATCCTTGTAAGCAAAGAAAGGATACGCATTTATAAGGAACGGAGAGCCCGTCTGCGAATGGAAATTGAGAATGCTCTGGAGATACTCAGCAAGATCTTGTCTGAATGCTCCCGCAGAAGGAGGGAACGAATTACTCAAGACCGCAAATGAATGAGCTGTTGTGACATATATCTCCTTGCTCAAGCCAAGATTCACAAGGGCCCCATTCATAGTCTGCATTGCCGGCAGGAGATATGACATTAGCTGAGTATTGTTGCCCGAGAGGACCTCGTTTCCAACAGTGATGCACTTGATCTTGGTCTGAGAAATGTAAGGCTGCACATACTGCTGAACCCAAGTTTGAGCTTGGATTGGATCAGTCATTCTTTGAAGATACTCATTCCCTAATCCAATCACAAATTCAACATCGAAGTTGGCAAATGCCGACAGCACATTTGGATCGGCATCATAGAGTTTTACTCTACTTATGTTGAGAGATCCAAGGAGATAGGCCACACGTGACGGTGATGGGAGATTGTTGGCAATTTGACCATAATTGATTCCCACTCCAAGGCTATGCGTACTTACAAATGAATCTGAGCACAGGCAAGAGATTCAAACAAGTGCCAATTGGAAGAATTGAACAGAAATAGGAAAATCCTATCACCGGAATTTCTTCACAAATTCAGGAATCAATATCTCTAATTACCTTCATTCAAGCAATCAACTGGCAAGTAATTTAGTAACAAGAAATAGGAAACACCAACAGGGAGAATGGGAAATCTTTCATTCTTCAAATATTAAAGGGGGCATATCATCAATAACCTAAATGGAACCATGGAGACATGCACATAATATTGCTATCATTTTTATATCAAAGAAAGAATCCCTTTCTCATAAGAAGAACCACATCTCTTTCATAGAATAAAGAAACAGAAAGGCCATAAATTCTGAATCTTGAATACACACACTCCAAGAAAAGAGGAAAACAAAGAAATCCCAATAAAGCACAGCAGAGTAGCATCACACAAACGGAACAAAGCTAATCATTTCCTCTTCTTCTTCTGCTTTTCCACTGATCGTAAAAGTGAAATATCCCCAAGAAAACAGAGACAAAACAGGGGCCTTTACATGCATAACATATAAAACTCAAAACTTTCAGCAAAGAAAACAAAAGAATGGACTTTTCTTGAAATTTATGAAAAAGACAATTGATAAAGAAAAAAAGAAGTATAAGAAGAAGAACCTGAAAAGATGAGGAGGAGGAGAGCTACCCCGAGAACGGTGGCCATTGCAACTTGCCAACTCTGTTAAATCTCAGCCCCGACGGTGCTTTAGATGCGTGCATATTATTATATATATGTATATGTATTTACACACACACAGAGACACTTTCTTGTGTTTAATATTTCACACGGTACATTCAGTAAGTATGAGTTGGCTGCAATCTTTATATATGTATATATTTGCTAACTTATTTTTTCTATTTATAATGGAAAATAAAGCTGCCATTTTGTTTGTACTGTGCCAAGATTTGTTCTTACATATTTTCAACTTGCTCAATTCTACGTCATGACCTGCTTTATTTTTTTTCCCTGTAACCTGCTTCCTTCTATTTTCACGGCTCTTGAATTTAATGAAAGAAAAAGAAAAATAAGCCCTCACCGGTTAAGAATCATGAACAGCAAATTACCGACATCCTGCAGGGTTCCCGGAAATACCCTCACCCTTTTCCGGAATGACCTGAAGCATCCCCTTCATCTTTTTTTAATTTTATTTGTGTGTGTGTGTGTGTGTGTGTGTGTGTGTGTGAAGAGTGAAGATTTGACCTTTACAACAATCTATGGCTTGTAGCCATAACAGACATTTGAGTGGTAGAGAAGAATAATTAATGGGATATATTTAGAGGTGACAATAGGTTGGCTTGGGTCATAAATGGATCGTGGGTTAATATGATTTTTTTTAATAAGGGTTCATGTTGAATAGTTTTTTTTTTTGTTTGGGTATCTACCTCATATTATTCTAATATTTTTATGACATGATTTTATTTGAGAACTATTTTAATTACTGAATGCCCCAAACTTCTAACTTCTAGAGTTTATGGAAAAATAAATTACAAATGATTATATGTTAATTTAGGTCATACATACATTATGAGTCGACTCAATTTTTATTATAAATAGTGCATTTTAAAATAAACTTATCTTGAATCCATCTCATTATTATTCTAACTTTATGATTTTATGAAATGATGCTAACCAAAACCCAATTATCCAACACCCAAAACCCTAATTTCTAGGTTTTTCAAAAAAAAAAAATGTTTAATGGCTAACTTCTTTCCTTCCTCTATTGATGTTGCCCTCAAGTCTTAATTTGACAAATTAACAAAGTAGATAATTAGTGAAGGAAATAATTGATGGATGCTTTTCATCAAAGTAACTCCCATATAGTGCATGGGACATTTTAATCAAGTCATTATTTGTCTTGCATTTTCACTTTGAACACACTCTCCGACCCCTATAAAGTAAGACAAAGAAATTAAGGTTCTTTTTGAGTGAAATAGGGTTTGATGGACGTAGGATTTGGAGGAATGAGCAAGATCCTCTTCACTCATTTAGGATAAAGAACTTCTCAAATAGAAGTAAACTCTTAATACGTAATATAATTTCAAAATAATAAAATTTAAGATCCATTATTTAAATTGTTGATTGACTTAAATTTTATTAGAGTGAAATCCAAAATATTATAAAGATAAGAAGACAATGTGAGTTGACATATAATATTAGATAATTATCTATGAAATATTAGATAGTGAATTGAATAAAAAAAAACTCAAAATTTTAAACTTGATGTATCTTAAATTTGAAATTCTTTTCTTTTATTTCCCTTCCTTTGTCTCAAAACAGAACTCTATTTATTAAAACTTTAAAATCAATTAATCTAAAAGGTCAAAATAAAGTTGATGGTGAAAATTTTAAGGGATGCAGACGAAAACGAGATATACGTTTCGTACTAATTTTTTAATATAATTAAGTGCACTTTAGGAAAAAGTAAATTTTAAAATCAAATTTAAAACCAAAAATATAAAAAAGGGCAAGAAGAGCAAATAAAAAAATTAAAAAAAAGGAGCTCTGACTCAAATGTAGTGGGTACACGTGTTCACGACTCACCCGATCTTCCTCGGAGCTCACGCTCGCCATGTAAGGTCGGTGGAGATGTCACCACGTCCATGTCACGTTATCTTCATTATTTAAATGACATTTCTACCCCTACCCCAGCAATTTTTATTTTTTATTTTTTCTTATCAAATCAGGGAGAACTTTTTGTGGTGGGTCGGAATTGGGAAAAATGTATTTTTAACCCCCTCAAAAAATTGTTTCGGTAGTTTATCTTCTTAAAAAAAAAAAAAGTTAAAAGAATCCTTTATATTTTAAAAAAATAGGTGAAAAATCTCTCTAAGACTTTAAATAGAGTACATGCGCCCAAAAATAAGAATAATTAGGATTTTTTAAATATAAAATAACTATTATACCCTTAATATATCAGTCATTAGATCTTTTTCTTTAAACAAATGGCCCAAATTGAATAGTATTTTATATTTATCAAAAAATATTTAAAAAATTATTTATACATTTATATACATGTATATACAACATATTATAATATATTTATCAATAGTATATATTATAAATATAATATAGTAATATATCTATATATATGTGAATAGGAGGCTGCCATGGCAGTCTTGGCAACTAGATTTGGCCAGATCCGGTCGGCGGCTGCAGTCTTTGACGGTCGTTGTGTATAAAAAAACCAAAAAAAAAGGGTTGGCTTGAGGCTGCCATGGCAGCCGTTTGCAGTGGGAGGAAGGGGGGGAAGGGGGGGCAGCCCTACCTACCAGATCTAGTCGGTCAACGGCAGCCTTGGTGTTAAAAAAATAGTTAAAAAACTTGTGTGAGGGCTGCCATGGCAGTTAATTTTGTTGGAATGGGGGGAGGATCGGGGGGGTTGGTGGCGGTGGGGAAGGTGGAAGTTATGTATAAATATTATGTATATGTACGAATATAAATATATTATAAATAATTATATACATAACTTTATATATGCATATGAAATTTTATATATATGCATGTACATAATTTTTTATAAATTTTATATAGTAATTTGATTTATACAAATATGTTATATATTTTATAAATATGAAATTATTTAGTTTTGATAATTATATATATATATATATGTATATATAATTTTAGAAATATTAAAATACATGTATGTGATGAGGTTGAAAGTCGTTTATAGTGAATTGGGTTGTGTTTGAGCTAATTTGACTAGGGAGGTCAAATGATCAAACAGCAATATTTTTAGAGGTTTGAAATCTACAAAAACAACAAACGTTAAACTAGTCGAGGTGCTCTCGACGAAGGCATTTCGACGCTCAAGTTAGTTTTGATCGAAAGAAGATAATCGAACAAAGGATTATGAGCGTATAGTGTAGTTGACATTACCTGGAGAGTGGCTAGCAATGAGGTATCTATAGCCTTCTTATGGTAGATGATATATCTAAGATGCCTCTATCAAGTGTAGAGGGCTTTTGTCCTTATCTGGATGTTATTGGTCATTTTTAATTTGGGTACTATTTTCGGTGGCATTATCTCTTAGTTTTCAGGATAAATAGTACTTTGAATAGGCGCCTCTCTGCCAAAGTTGGTAGCAGAGATTGTATCGAGTGGCACGCCTTCCGTTAGGTGTGGTTGAGGGCTATCTGTTCGACTAAACGACTGTGGTCGAGTGATTCTGGCCCAGTTGACTCCAGGAGCGACGTTGGGTCGAACATGTTAAGTAGACCTAGGGACCTTTTCTAAGGTCGAAAACTTGTTAAGCTGGGCCTATTGAGCTATCCCATATTATGAGTCCCCCCCACTTGCAATCCTAATCGAGCTCGTCAACAAGAAAGAGCAGGGAGTAGGTAACTAAATAACAATTATGGTGCTTACGATGGTTTTATGGTAGTTATGCATATTTGACCAGAGTTCTGTCATCTTGATTGGGGTTTTTGAATACTCAACCAAGGTTTATGATGGTTTTCTCTTATTTAATGCGTTGGTTACATCACAGAATACAAAATGCCAATGGGCAGCAGTGCCATTATTACTGCCTCTTGGGTTTCTACGTCTAAATGCCTATAAATATGGGGAGTGAAGACATCCATTTACACTTTTGCTAAAATAATCTCTGGTTGAGTTCTTGCCTTCCAAGCTTTCTAAATCTTTTCTGTGCTTAGAGTTTTCAAGATATCCACTGTAAGTTCTTCTGCCTGTTTGTTCTTTTCTTCTATTTTTCTTTGCAAAGATGTCTAGTGCTTTATATTGTAAGAACACTGGGTCCGAAGGTGTAGCGTTCTAAAGGGAAATTGGGGTGGAAAGTATGTCTAAAAGAACAAGTGAAAGTAGTTCTGATAGCTCATCGAGCGACAACTCGACCTTGAGTAGCTTAAGTAGCTCGAGCATTGAGAGGGCCACCTCTAGGGGTGAGGCTGGGCCCAGTGAAGCACCTGCGTCGCGTGGTCGGTTATTCATACTAGACCATTACAGTGAAATAGTCTCTAAAATAACCCTGGTTGACCTAGTGCGAATTAGGTAGATGTACCATATCTCCAAAGAATATGAGCTTTTGGTGCCTAGGGCTCGGGGTAGGATACATCAACTTCTTAGGGGATGTATAATGGTGTTCGAGGAGGGGTTGAGGTGTGGCCTTAGGTTTTCTTTAGCTTAAGCAATAGTCAACTTTCTAGTGGGCCTCGAGAGGTTTGCATAACCCAACTCCTTCTCAACTGTTTCACCATAATTTATAGTTTTGTTATGCTAATACACATGTTCGACCAGTCTGTCTCATTTGCCAAATTTTCAAACTTATTTCATTTGCTCATGTCCTAGAAGTTGGGTAGTATAAAAGAGTTCGACTTCTATTATTTGACGACTTGCTCGTGTCGAAAGTTCTTAGTAACCCCTTCTTCCTCATACGGCCGGAGTGGAAAAATACTTTTTTTATGTTCAACGGCTAAGAGATTTTAATATCCTAGAAATGCTGAGTAACCAAACACCTAGTTGGCCCAATACGTTTATCTGAAACTTAGTTGGAATTGGGTATATGAAGGCCTCAGTGTTGACCGAAGAGAGGTATTTGGTGTTGGTTGGCCTTTCGTCGGCCGAACTCGACCTGCTTGCAGACGATCAGCTAGGTAGTGATCTTTATCGATTATGTTAACTATAAAATTATTTGATTTTTTCTGCTTGATTCTGATTAATTTATTTTATCTTTGTCGAAAAATTGAGAAGAGGTAATGGTCTAAAGTCGAGTAGAGGCTTAAGCTAGAGTACTAAGAAATAAAGAGTGCTGTTAAGCAGCTGCTTGATGAGAGGCCCCCACAGCAGAGCCAGTAGTCTCGACCCGATCGACCACCATTCCTATTGCACCCTAAATCAAATAGGTACCTAAGCTTTGGCCCATTTAACTAGAAAAGCATGTGTGAGATAACCCCGTGGGTCGAGGCAAAAGGCAGATGATCGAGCAAGGAAGCTTGGAGCCTAAGAGGACATTAGGTAATAAAGGGAAATAAAAGGCGATAACAGACTACGACTTGTTTGATAAGAGTGATGATGAGGTACTATTTTAAATTCCTCGATTGCAATTGCCTCATTTTGAACTTGACCCCCCTATGGAGGTAACCGATTCAACCTCTATCCTTCAAAGGGGGATGACAGATGGTGACACCCTCAAATGGTTGATAACTAGGTTGTTCTCCCCTGATCAGCTCAAACTGATGAATTTGAGTTAGGTTGGGGCGCTCAGGGCTCTGGTTTATCATTGTAATCTAGTAAGTGGGAGTTCAACTATTTCTCGTTGAATTCCTTTTTGAAGAAGTACTGCTCTCTGACATTTTGTGTTTCAGGTGGACCAACTGGAATACAACCTCTACTGTCGGTTAAAATTGGCCTTGGCTAATCGAGAAGAGCTATAAGGGAGGAAGGATGCTGAAATTCTCAAGGTTCAGCTTGAGTCTTCTCAGCTCTGGATCGACCAGCTGATGAAAGAGGTGGCGAACCTTAAAGAGCAGTTGAGTTTTAAAGATCAGCAACTCATGTAAGTGATCGAGGAGAGGAGTCGAATGAACTATATATTGAAAAAAGCTCACTTGGACTTGTAGGTGAGTTATTCCTCAGGTTGGGCAGCGGGTCATGTAGATGTAATCGAGGATGCGCGAGAGGCCTTAAGTCGATAACTCCCTCTAATGTGGTAGGAGGTAGTGGAGCAGTTCATCTTGAGCTCGGCCTTCTAGGATACGAGCGTAATTATGTCAATTGATGATGCTCATGTTGCATTCCATAAGGCCGTCAAGCATATCGAGTGCCTGGGCTACGCTTTCTGGCCCAATGACAAGACTAAAATAAGCCCTGCTCTCAATGATAATCTACAACCTTACCCCGAATCCGATGAGGGTGGGGTCGATGGGGCTGGGGAGAAAAACACCACAATAACTATCCTTGTTGAGCCAATAATTGAGGCGCAAAAGAAGCAGGCTGAGGTCGAGGCCTGGCTGAATGAGCTAGTGAGTGAATTTGCTTTCGCCAAGGACCTTGCTGTCCAACTGAGGGAGAAGCAAGTCAACGTGGCACAGTATGTGCCGCGCTCGACTAACTTGATGAGTGACATCATGAGGCCTTCTCAACCTTCTCAAGTAATTCAATCGCTCGTATTTACACTACCAATGCTCGATTCAGACTAGCCAGAGGGTGACTAGGCCGGGTCCAGCTAAAGTTGACCTTGGAGCTTGTTGCTACTGTTTACTTTTATTTATTTTTTATTTTTTATTTTTTTAATATAATTGTAATGACTCTTCCATGAATGAAAGATCTTTTTTCCTCATCTATGTTATCGAATGGAGTAAGTTTCATGTTTTTTTTCAAATTTAATCTTATTGTCGCGATAGTATGGGTGAATAGTTGACAATATAGTTAGTTATCAAGATAATTATCAAGAAAATCCAATGACATTATCGTTGATTTTGCTTAATGCTGAGAAACACATGGTTTTGCCAAAATGCATAGATCATTATAGTTAATTTTCCTTATTTTATGGTTGACTTCTTTATCAACTACTAGGTCAATTATTTAGTTTGGGCTGAAAAGCCTTGAGTTTGTAGCGTGTAGCTAGCATGGTCGATTTAGGACTTTAGTTTGGCAGTGTGAATCTATTTTTACATCGAAGGTGGGGTCGACACAAAATTTAATTAGGTAGCATAAAGCTACTTCTTTGTCGACTATTGGGTCGATGCGAGACTTGAGTGGCAGCATAAAGTTGCTTGTGCGTTAATTACTGGATCAACTTAAATCTTGAGTGGCAGTATAAAGCTATTTATTCGTCGACTATAGGGTCGACTTAAATCTTAAGTGGCAGTGTAAAGCTGTTTATTCATCAACTACGGGATTGAATTAAATCTTAGAATGATGCAAGGTAGATATGGCTATAACAATGCAAACAAATGGGCATAGTGTTGTTGGAACTTTATTCATATAAAAGAATATGAGAATGATTACAGTACACTTTCAGATGTAGAATTTCCTCAGGTTGATGGTGTTCCACGGGTGGGAGAGTTCATCCGCATCTATATTAGCAAGTCTGTAAGCGTTATGCTTTGATACTTTTACCATGGTATAAGGTCCCTCCTATTTTGAGTTGAGCTTGCCAACATTCCTAGAGACTTTCATCTTTTTCAGAATGAGGTCTCCGACCTTAAAATGGCGTGGCTTGACCCCTTTGTTATAGTTCTTGGCCATCATCGACTTGTAGCACTGTATAGTATTGTAAGCTTCTTGTCTGCTCTCATCAATAATCTCAAGGTCGAGCTTTTTTTCTAATGTATTTTTGAGCAGGTGGAAACGAATAACTCAAACCGTGTGTTGAATGAGTTTTGAGGGGATAATTGCCTCGGACCCATAGACCAGGCTGTAAGGGCTGTGATCTGTAGCTATTTGGGGAGTTGTCCTATATGCCCATAGCACTTTTGAGAGGTCGTCTGCCCAGTTCAAGCCACTATTCTGTATCCTAACTTTCAAATGGTTGAGAATTGTTCTATTTATTACCTCCGTCTGGTCATTTAATTGAGGATTGCTAACTGAAGTAAAGTGTTCAGTGATCCCCACCAACCTCTAGTACTCTTGCTCTGGAACTGGGTCCCATTATCTGAAATGAGGACCTTAGGTAATCTAAAACGATAGATAATGTTCTTCTCAATGAAACTTTTGATAGCTGCATTTGTTATCTTTGAAATAGCCTTAATCTCGACCCATTTGATAAAATATTCAACCGCCATGATTATGAATTTTTGTTGACCTGTTGACTTCAACAACGAACCCAAAATGTCAATCCCTCACTCGTCAAACGGCCAAGAGATTTGGACATTGACTATGGCCGCGGCGGGTTGATATGGCAGGTTTGAATAGACTTGGCACAATGTACATTTCTAAGTGAAATCTACTGAGTCATTCAATAAAGTTGGCCAAAAGTATCAGTATCTGATTACTTTGTGTGCAAGGGATCTTCCCTCGGAATGGTTGCCACACAAGCCTGTGTGGATATCCTGTAATACTAAGAGAGCCTGGTTGGGGTCTAAGCACCTCAAGGGGGGTCTAGAGATCGACCTTTTATACAATTGGCCATGCTTGTTGAACGTAAACTCGGTAGCTTATCCTCAAAGGCATCGAGCCTCATTTCTGTCTTTAGGGACTGTGTCATGACTCAAGTAGAGTTTGATTAGATCTTGCCAAGAAAGAACTGTCTCCTTGATGCTTCATACCAGGTTTCCTCGAATGGGCCTATCGATGGCCTATCGGCGACCAAAAATGTTATTTTTCTATCTCTCATGCTCCTAGTTGAGCTAGCAAATTTTGACAGGGCATCTACATGCTTGTTCTCCGAATGAGGTACCTGACTAAGGGTGAACTTTTTGAATGACTGCTGTAATTTTCTAACTTTTGCCAACCACTGGCTCATTGTGGAATCTTTAGCTTCAAAATTTTCTTCAATCTGTTCTGCCACTAACTGAGAGCCTATAATCATAACCAGGTGTTCAACACCCCAATTGAGTGCTATCCTCATTCCAATGAGGGGGCCCACATATTCTACCTCATTATTTGTGACTGCATACTCTAGTTTTATTGCAAAATCATATTTCTCTGTTGTTGGGAATCGAAGAGCTACTCCTACTCCCCCCTAAATATGGTTGATGATCCATCGATGTGCAAAGTCCAAACGAGAAGGACTTCGCAATTCTTCACTGGTAGGTCAACTCACTCGGCGATGAAGTCCGCCAAAACTTGTGCTTTGATGGCTGTTCTCGATTGGAAGGTAATGCCAAATTCTCCTAGTTCGATGGCCTATTTGGTTAGCCTCCTGGATATATCTGGCTTCGGAAACACTTGCTTCAGTGACTGGTTGGTCAGCACTATAATAGCATAAGATTGGAAGTATGGACACAGCTTTTGAGCCGCGATGACTAGTGCTAAGGTAAATTTTTTGATCTCCAAGTAATTATGCTCTGATCCTTGGAGTGATTTGCTGCAATAATAGATTGATCGATGGCTACCATCTCTAATCAAGCCAAGATCGAGCTGATCGATACTTCAGAGATAGCTAAGTATATTTGAATTACCTCTCTCAGTTCAGATTTTGCAAGTATAAGGGGTGAGAACAAATATTTGTTCAACTTGACTAGCGCCTGATCACATTGCTCACTTTACTGAAAACCCAACTTCTTGGCATTTTTGAGAATTTTGAAGAAGGGTAAGCTTTTATCTGCCAATCTTGCGATGAATCTACCTGAGACAATGATCTTCCCAACCAGTCTCTGAACGTCCCTAACTGTTCAAGGATGAGCGATGTCAAGAACAGCTTGAATTTTTTATGGATTGGCCTCAATGCCTCATTGATTGGCCATGTAGCCTAGAAATTTACCTCTACGGACCCCGAATGTACACTTGTTCAGATTTTAGACCAAATGCTCTCAAAATTGTAAAAGTATGATTGAGGTCAAGCAAATGGTCTTAGGCCTTTTCCATCTTTTCAATCATGTCGTTGACGTACACCTCCATCAAATTGCCAATTTCATTTTTAAACATAAAGTTGATAAGCTTTTGGTAAGTTGCTCCTGCATTTTTTAGTCTCAAAGACGTGACCAAAAAGCAATATACCACATTGAGAATAACAAAAGAGGTTTTATCCCTATCCTTGGGAGCCATAAATATTTGATAGTAGCCTTGAAATGCATCCATTATGCTCAACAACTCACAACTAGCGGTGGAGTCTACTAATAAATCTATTTGAGGCAAAGGGTAAGGATTTTGAGGGCGCGCTTTATTTAAATTTGTAAAATTGTTACATATACACCATTGTCCCTTATTTTTTGGTATGCGTATAACATTATAAAGCCAAGAAAGATATTGAATTTCTACAATATAATTTGTATGTAGGAGTTTTCTAACCTCTTTCTTGATGATCTGAGTCATGTCAACATTGAATGTTCTCGTCTTTTGTATGATTGATTTGTATAAGGGGTTGATGTCAAGGCAGTCCACGATCACATTGGGGTTGATTTCCTAGAGGTTGGATGCTTTTCATACAAAGACATCAATGTTTCTTCTCAGGAAATCGATCATAAGGTACTCTAGGTGGGGGCCCATATCTGTTCTGATGCAAGTTGTCTTGTCGGGATTTTCTTATTCCAGCTTGATAGTTTTAAATTCCTTAATAAGCTCCACCTGGGTATCTTCCAACTTTATCTTCTTATTGGCTTAGGTCTTCTTGGGTTTTACTATAGAGGCGTCCCCTAAGGTCTTCAATTGTGGTCGAGTTTTCTACTCACTTGATTCGATCGAAATGTTATAGTACCTCCAAGCCTTCTTGATGTTGCACAATAGTTCACCTATGCTTGCTGGGGTTGGGAATTTAATCTTCATGTGGTAGGTCGACACAATGGCACGAAAATCATTCAGGGCTGATCGACCAATGATAACATTATAAGCAAATGGGGCATCAACCACCAAATAGTTAACCATCAATGTCCTTTTTTGGGGTGTCTCCCTAAATGACGTCAATAGATTGATGGATCTTTCTGGAATGATTTCTAAACCCCCAAACCCAACCAGAGGGGTTCGCACAGGCTCAAATTTCAACTGCCCCATGTTTATTCTTTTCAAGGTGGAGAGGAAGATGATATTGGCTAAGTTGCGTTTATCAACCAAAATCTTTCTCACTTTAAAGTTGGCAATCTCAGCGGAGACTACCATAGGACAATTAACTTTGTGGTAAATATTCTTTCTCTCAAAATGATCCAAGTCACTATCAGTGAAAGAAATGGGCTCTGTGCTCGTCGATAAATGGAATATTATTTCGACGGGCAAGGCTTTGGTCAACTCCAGCCTCCTTTAAATTTGCTTTCTGGTTGATTATGAGTCCCTTCTAGTGGGACCTCCTGCGATCATATCAATTACTCCTCGAATGGGCAGGCGATCTTTG
Organism: Jacaranda copaia; assembly: GCA_014898725.1. Taxonomy (NCBI): domain Eukaryota; kingdom Viridiplantae; phylum Streptophyta; class Magnoliopsida; order Lamiales; family Bignoniaceae; genus Jacaranda; species Jacaranda copaia. The sequence continues at coordinate 41,737 of JACGDI010005592.1, forward strand.
TGGGCGGGTCTCTTTCCTTTATCCTCTCTCTTTAGGCTAATCGACCTTTCTTTATGAGGAGTCCAATCGATTTTTTCTCTTTTGACCTACATGTTCATGGGTACATATTTCTTGAGATGACCCTATCTGATGAGCCTCTCAATCTTGTCTTAGAGGTTAATGCATTTGTTAGTGTCATGCCCCTTTTGTTTGTGGAAGTGGCAATACTTCTTCAATTTTTTTGTCGCTTCAGTCTCTATTAGCTTCCTTAATTTTTTGAAGAGATTGTCATGTTGAATGGAAAATAGGACCTCTCTTCTCAAAATGTTCAATGGGGTGTAGTCGTGGAAGCGTTTCATTGGAGATTGACCTCTTTCTCTGTGTTTTTGGTCGTCTCTCTCCTTTTTCTTTTTATCGACCTTAGAGGATCTGAACTTAAGCTTGTTCATCTTCTCTTGGATCATGTACCTCTCTGCCAAGTTGAGTAGTTTTTTCATCGACCTTGGACGCTCATGCACTAATGCATTGGTGCATTCCTTATGTTTGAGTTTTAGGAACATTACATCGATCTCGATTCTGGAGTTGTATGAGGACCTCTATGTTGAACCTCATGAAGAAGTCATAGAGGGACTCCCCATTGTTCTGCTTGATGGTATAGAGGTGGGTGTAGGGGAGTTTCATCTTTATCTTATTGACAAATTAGTGCAAAAAATTATCACAAAGCTGATCATAGGAGTATACCGACGAGGGCTCCAGCTTCACAAACCAATCAAGCGCAATACACTAGAAAGTGGTCACCAGCATCTTAACATGGATATACTCATTGTGCTCGTGCAGCTGCTTCATATGTTCAAACTGCATCAAGTGCTTATTGGGGTCTGTTGAGCTATCGTATCTTGGTAGTCTGATTAGGACTTTTATGTTGACAGCAATGTGCTCGTCAATGATCTCTTGGATAAATAGGGAGCCTTTCTCTCGTTGATACCTCTAGAGGCCCTTTGGGTTGATCGCTCTCTTTGTGTTTCTCCTTGAGATCTCACTGAGGCGTCTGTTTAATTGTTGAACTTGATAGGAGATTTCTTCCCACTTCTCTCGATTAGCTTGGATGGTGTTTGGATCAAAACAAGACCTCGTGTGCTCAGCCCTATCATGCTACAAAGCTCGAATAGGCCGAGTCTCAAGGTCTGTGGATTCTTTCATTTCTTCATGGCAGTCGCATATGGAATATTTGACCTTATCACGCTGCATGGCTTGATTAGGTCAAAAGTGATGATTAATGAAGTTAGCGATTCCTCCTTTAGCTCCAGTCATATTCTCTCTCCCTGGGGGCATCTAGGACTTGCTTTATATCTAGTTAGCAGCCTTCTAGACTCCTGGTGACCACGGCTATCCTTAGGGGATCTTTCTTCTGGTGGAGGCAGTTGCAGGGTGACACTGCCAGCTGGGGCTGGCATGATGGTGTGCTTGTTTAATGCGATAAAAAGTTGGGCAGAAATTTGCTTGCTTATCAATTGCATCAATTAGGACATATTCAATGTCACAACTTACTCCTAGGGGGCGTTGGGGCCTGAAGCGTGAACCTTACTGGGGTGGAGGGGAGGTGGAAATGCGGACCTCTTGTTATCCTCTCTCTCAGATGCGGCTCTCTGTGTGTTTACCATCTTTCAATTGCAATCTCAAGGTTTCCCATGGATGGCTCTAAAATGATGAGGTTGAAAGTCGTTTATAGTAAATTAGGTTGTGTTTGAGCTAATTCGACCAGGGAGGTTGAATGATCCAACAATAATATTTCTCGAGGTCTGAGATCTGCAATAACAGAAAATGTCAAACTAGCTGAGCGGCCCCCGATGAAGTTGCTCCGACGCTTAAGTTAGTTATAATTAAAAGAAGATAATTGAATAGAAGATTAGGAGCGTATAATGTATTTGACATTACCTGAAGAGTAGCTGACAGTAAGGTATTTATAGCTTTCTTCTGGTGGATAATATATCTAATATGCCCCTATTAAATGTAGAGGGCTCTTGTCCTTACCTGGGTGTTATTAGTCATTTCCAATCTCAGTACTATTTCAGGTGGCATCATCTCCTGATTTTTAGGATGAATAGTACTTTGGGTAGGCGCCTCCCTGCCAAAGTTGGTGGTAGGGATTGTATTAGATGACACACGCCATTAATGCGGAGGCATATTACTTGTCAGAACATTAAATACGACAAGGATAGGAGTTGACGAAATGAGCACTCTAGTTGACAATCATCGAACAGATAAAACGGTCGACTAGAGGAATGGTTGAATGGATGAAGTGGCTTGAAACCTCCTATCAGGTGTGGTCGAGGGCTATCCACTTGACCAAAGGAATGTGGTTGAGTGATTTCGGCCTAGTTGGCTCTAAGAGCGACGTTGGGCCGTGCATGTTAAATGAGTTTAGGGGCCTTCTCTGAGGTCGAAAACTTGTTGGGTTGGATCTGTTGGGCTATCCCATATCAGTATATATATAATTTTACAAATATTAAAAAGCATTAGTTTATATAAGTATGTTATATATTTAACAAAAAAATTATTTAATTTTAGATTAAATAAAATAAAAAATATATTATATATATAGATATGTTATAAATAATTTTATATACATATATGTATTTATATAATTTTTTATATGTATATAATTTTATATATATGTATGTATATATAATTTTATAAATAATAAATAGTATTTAACATAGACAAATATGTTATGAATAATTTTATGTGCATATATATAATTTTATCTATATGTGATTTTCTATATATGTTATATATTTCATAAATATATATGTATATAATTTTATAAATAATAAATAGTAGTTAATATAGACAAATATGTTGTGAATAATTTTATATGCACATATATAATTTTATCTATATGTGATTTTATATATATGTTATATATTTCATAAATATTGATATGGGATAATCCAATAGACCCAACAGGCCCAACATCAAACGAGACGATCCACAAGACCCAAAGGTAGAATCTTTGGTCGACCAGTATCGACCTCACCTAGGAGTATCTATGGTCGACCCGTATCGACCTGAAGACTGCTCTGATAATTTGAGCATTTGAATCTGGTCGACATTCACTCGAATTCTCATCAGACATATTAATTTGATGGATCGAGCCCACTCCAATGACACGTGGCAGCCAGTGCAACCATTGCCAACAACTCTGACAGCTCTGACAATTTTGCCAACAACTTTGGTAGAAACGTGCCTTTGCTGGAACGGTTTACCCAAAAAAGTAGGAGATTAAGCCACCTGGCACAGTATTGGGATATAGACATGGAATGACTCTCAATCCCCTGGCATGGGAAAAAGTTAGTGCACCTGATAAGGGTACTTTGGTAAAATCACGCCCACAGAAAGCTATAAATACTTTAGGCTTAGTCACGCTCAAGGTAATGTCACTTACACTATACACTTTACATTCTCTATATTCCGTTCGATTATCCTCTTGACTAGAACTAACTTAAGCATTGGAGTCCCTTAGTCGGGGGCACCTCGGTTAGCTTAACGTGTGTTTGGTTGCAGATCTCAGCCCAGAACTATATACAACCCTCATTTCCTCTACTCGCAGCCTTCTGCAGCATCATTTGGTGCCATTTGTGGGAACTTTGAGATTGCAGTAAAAAAATGGTGAACACACGCAGAGTAACATCTGGAAGGGAGGAGAATCAGAGGTCCATTTCTCCACCTCTCCCTAACCCTCAGCAAGATACAACTGCTCCAGGTGCCAGTGCCCCCCAAGAACAGCTGGTGATGCTTACCATGCCCCAATTGATGCAACTGATTAGTGAACAGATCTCTGCTTAGATATTGGCTTAGTTATTTGCTGTCCTAAATAGGCACACCTCAGTGCTCGCCCCCGCTGCCAGCGTAGCTCCGCCGCTACCACCACAGAAAAACAGACCCCCAGGAGAATAGCCTCTCCCACCAAGTAGTCAAGCAGCCACTCGCCTGATGTGAAGTCAGTCCCAGACGCCCGCTGGTAGAGAAGAGACGCCCGAAACTACACGAGGAGGTGGCGGACTCAGAGGATCATGCCATACCTAATCGAGCCATGCAGTGTGATAGGGTCGAACGCTCAAAGTGTGACTACCATGAAGATTGAGGAGAATCTGCAGATTTGGCGCACTGACTTAATCGAGCCCCACAGCCTGAGAGGGACAAGCATCTCAGGTCGGGTTTTGACTGAAATACCACCCAGAC
>JACGDI010005592.1:49949-105767 GCA_014898725.1 Jacaranda copaia
CTGTCCCCGTACACTTCGTATCCTGTGCACTGATAGCCATATTAAATGCAAAGAAATCGCCTCAAACCCTGGTCGGTATTTCAAAAACCTGGATCAGAATTTCAAAAATTTTGGTTGAACGTATTACTTGCTATGGTTGAATGTAAACTCCTTACCCCTTCTCATCGATAGGCTTGATTAGATGTGGGAGTTGGGGGGACTCATGATATGGGATAACCCAATAGGCCAAACATCAAATGAGACGGCCCACAAAGCCTAAAGGTAGAATCTGTTTAGTCGATTGGTATTGACCTCACCTGGGAGTATCTACGGTCGATCTGTATCGACCTGAAGACCACTTCAATAATTCAAGCATTTGAATTTGGTCGACATTAATTGACCTCTGACGTTCACTCGAATTCCCGCCGGGCATATTGATCTGAAGGGTCGAGCCCACTCTAAAGACACGTGGCAGCTGGTGCAATCGTTGCTAACAACTATGACAGCTCTGACAATCCTGCCAACAACTTTGGCAGAAATGTGCTTCTGCTGGAACGATTTCCCGAGAAAAGTAGGAGATTAAGCCACCCGATACAATATTGGGATCTGGACATGGAATGACTCCCAACCCCCTAGTATGGAAAAAAGCTAGTGCACCTAACAGGGGTGCTTTGGTAAAATCACACCCACAGAAAGCTATAAATACTCTAGGCTCAGCCATGCTCAAGGTAATGCCACTTACATTATACACTTTATATTCTCTATATTCTGTTCGACTATCCTCTCGACTAGAACTAACTTAAGCATCGAAGTGCCTTAACCGGGGGCACCTCTATTAGCTTAACGTGTGTTTGGTTGCAGATCTCAGGCCCAGGACTACATACAATCCTCATTTCCTCTACTCGCAACCTTCTGCAGCATCAAATATATATGCATGTATATATAATTTTATAAATATTAGATAATATTTAATTTATATATAAATATCTTATGTATTTTATAAATACAAAATTATTTAATTTAGATTAAATAAAAGAAAAATAAAAAATTAAGGATATAAAGTAATTATATATATGAGGGTATTTTCATCCTTTCAATATAAAGTTCAATTCAAATAGATGAAAGGGGGCAGTGATCCAAATTTTGAAAACTTAGGGGGGTGTTTCATCCATTTTTTTCACATGGGGTAAATCGTCTATTTCGTATAACAAAGGGACTTAAAAAGATTTTAACCCGCCGGAATTGTGGGCTTTCTTCTTTCTTCGTCTTAACTTGATTGCTTACAATTAGGGTTGTTAATGGATCAAATTTGGATTGGATCTTTCATATTCGAATTCGAATTTGATTTCCAAAATTTACATTCGAATTTAACCCAAAATCCAATAGGATCTTTGTTACTCAATACCATGTCTGAATCTGATAGATATTCGAAATTCGATTAAAAAATTCGATTCGATATATATTTCTTTTTTCCCCCTTCTGAATTTTATAAAAATATTGTATTTATAACAATTTTTCATTACATATTAGTCTAACAGTTAAAAATTAGAATACTAAATTCCTATTTCATATTATATTAATGCATAGATGAACTATTATATATTATTATATTTGACAGATTATTAATACTGCTCTTATTTTTTAGGTTAAAGACTCAATATTAATAGTATTAGGTCAATATAATATATAGATTTTATTTTAAAATCTTTATTAATATTATATAAGAGTATTAATTTAATGAAAAATATTAAAGTTCAAATTCAAATTTTTAACGGATTAAACTGCTTCATTTCCTATTCGATCCACTTATTTTGAATTATGAATATTTATGATTGAATCAAATTCATCGAATATTTTAATTAAATAAAAATTCTAAAATTTAAATCAAATTCAAATTAAATTCCAATCCATTGATATTCTACTTACAAGGGCATCTGACCTCATCAAGTTCTCTGGGTCATCCTCTTTGTTTGCCATAAGTTGGAGGGATATGGCATTACCTGGATTTGAAAAACTTCAAAAAGTTCACCTTTTAGCCTTTTATCAAAGATTTAGTTGTACTTTAAACACTCTTCGTGATTGGTATGTGGGAATAAATTTAGAATTAATTGATCTTCGATTTCAAATTTTATGCGTAGTAGACATAGTTAAGAGATTTTTCACTTATTAGGAAATTATAATTTTTATAAATACCATGCAATTATTTTATTTACTCTTTTTTCATAGGTTTCACTATTATTAATAGGTAAAAAATGTGAAAAATAAATTACTTGTAAGCTCATCTACTCTTGTTTTCTAACTTACCTTAATAGACCACATTGGAGCTTGTGGATATGGGTCCGTAAGGTCTATAATTGTTGAGTGACCTTTGGCTTTACAATATTAGTTTCATATATAAAACGTACAGTTGAAAAATCAAACATAATAAATTTTCAATATGTATGTATATAAATAAAAAAATAAAATTCCAATTTCCTGCTATTATCGTATTCCCACACTAGCAAAGAGTCCTAATATTGGTAAACTATTGATGTAAGGAAAAATCTTTAAACTTCTTTAAGAAATTTTTCCAAAATTAAGAAAATTTCTTTCGATTCTTTTCTTGTTTTTTCGACTTACTGAGCATAGATAATGTTTGGTCTATTGGAAAGAATTGGGCTGGTAATTCCCAAATTCATTCATTTTCCTCATCAAGACTTTCCAGTTTTGTTATTACCAATGGGCCAATTCCATGTGCGTTGGGCTTTTTTTTATATATACAAGCCTAGCCCTTTTGTGGATTTAGGCCTTATTTTGAAATTCCCACATGGAGTCAAACTTTGCTGAAAAACCAAATAGAAGTTAGGGATGTAAACAGATATTAAACGGATTGAATACACTGTTTTCATATTCGTATCTGTTTAACTTTTCGAATATTCGGATACGAATATAGATTTGGCGGATATTGATATCGGTTGAATTCTAATTTATATGTATTCGATCATAATTATTTAGATTTATTTATATTTTATTAAATTTATCCATATTTGAATTATTTTTTTTATATCCATATTCGATAATAATTATTTAAATATCTATTTATAGATCTCCGAATACATAAATCAATGAATTTATAATAAAAATATATTTTAATTAATAGAAAAAACTATATAATTTCATTAAAAAGAAAGCAATAAAAAATAGTGTAATTTCTAATTAATAATTAGCTTTATAATTGATTATTAATACTTATTCATAATAATAACAATAACATTTAATATATTAATTATAAAGTCAATCAACAATAATTGCGTTGATTAACTTTATTCTTCATTTGTTTCTCTATATTACAATAATTTTTTAAATTTATTCTTTTTCCTTCCCAATCCTTCAATTATAATTTATATATACATATATGAATTATGAGATTTTTATTAAAAAATATAAAAATTATATTATTTAATAAATATGTATTCGGATCGGATACGCATTTACCATATCTGTATCCATTTATAATTGGATATCTACTAATCGGATATGGGTAATATCCGTTTTAAACAGATGCTGATAAATTTTGTATAAACTGATACGAATGCGAACGATAAACGAATTTTTGCATATCCATTTACAACAGAAACAGAAGTTTCCCTCTCTATTTCTTGATTACTTGAGCCAACTTGAATAACAACAGGATACCAGAGCAAATAATTTTGAGAAAGTGCGCAAAGAACTCGAATACGGGAAGGGGAAATAAGAAAGAAATGGGTGGACACAATTTGAACAAGGCACCACCAAATTTGAGAATGTAGATACTCTTGATCCAGTAAGAATGGAGAACAATCAGGCATTCCTTTTAATTACTCCATTGTCTTTTTATGTGATAATTCCCTTGGATTTCTTCTCTTCAGTTGTATATGTTATCTCAATTTTATCTATAAATATCAAACCCGTCTTATTGGGATCGCATACTACTGTTCTGTAGAATTTGTGACCTAAAAATATTTGATTCATTGTTATGTGGATTAGGCTGAAGAAATCGCCAGAGATGGTAGTGTATCGCCATTTGTTGAGCATATATTAGTCATATTATAGCAGAATTAAAATTTTCGGCACGTGAAATGCTTTTGTCGAGTGTCTGAGAGCTTTCTTCTGTCTCTTTGTCTATTTTTCTTCGTATTTTGTTCTTTCTTTTTCCTCTTCGATTTACATGTATACAACTGGCTTTACTTCACCATGTTGTTTCCTTTTGTGGCTGAGTTGTCTTAACTTCTGCTGCAACAGTGGAGACTTTTCTTCTGGTGTAAACTAACAATGTCTCCGTCTCACAAGCTATTAGGTTGCATTTTTGTCTTTTTATTCGTATAATTTTTTCTTGTAATTAATAGTAAAAATATTTAATTATTGAGTTTTAACTTTCATTTTATATTTTATGAAGTAAATTGAAGATTTGAGCTTAATACAGTTGAAAATTAGGCATTTAACATGCTTGAAGCAAAGATCGCATTCCTGAGTAGACGAGGAATGGAAGAAGGAAATAATTTGAGTGCGAGCTTGTGTTGCTTTCCAAGACTATTATGCAAATTTGATTTGTAAGCATTCAATCTATTTTGGCATTTGTATATATTTGGAATATTTTAATTTTTATTTGTTTAATTAGGATAATTTGAGTTTTCCTATTTTGATAGGACTCTTGTTAGTTTCCCAATTGTATTAAGAGTAGTAAGCTATTTGTATAGAACTAGGTATCTTTCATAAATGCTTTTTATTCTTTCATTCAACATATTTTATTTTTCCTGCATTTTTTCTCAAACATGAGTTGCTAAACTCTTTTTCTAGTTTAAGAGGTTTTTGAAGTTTGGATTCTTCGGTATTTGCGAGATCTAAATAGTTTTATTTGCACTTATTATTTCTTGAGTATTTATTTATCTTCTATTTTCATTATGATTATTCATGTTTATTGAATTTAGAGTCCAAATTTAATAGCTTAGAATAATTGTTCTGTCAATTGAAACATTAAATTTATAATTGTTTAATTGTTCTAATACTTGTAGCAATAACATAGTTATGTGTGATGATATGCATGATTTATGTTATGTGGATAAATAATCTAATCTAAATGAACCCCACTTGTGTGTGTTTGTTGGCTAAGGCTAGGTTTCTTTAGTTTTTAATGTTGTTGATAAATTAAATATGATGAACGTTCCTTTAGAATTGTTTATTGGCAAGGAAAATAACTAACGAGCTTATCTTAGTTATCGAGATAGTAAGGAGAGGTTAGTTATTAGAGCGTTCGAGTGACTATAACTAGTTTATTCAAGAAAAGAGGAATTTATCTTTGCATTAATGATCAAATCTATGAACCAAATTGAGATTTTATCTTAAATTAGATTTCATTCTAACTGATTTCTTATTTATTTGTCATTTATTTTTCTTTTAAAATTTTAGTCTTTCATTACATCAAAATTCTCCATTCTATTTTATTTTATTTAGCAAACTTGTAAGAAATAAAATTTACTAGTTCCTATGGAATATAACTCTACTCACCATTGATTACAAATTATACTTTTAGAGTAGGAATTTATTTTTATTGAATTCGACACCCATCAAATTTTGGTGTCGTTGTTGGGGATTTGTGTCAAATAATTTTGTTTCTTTTAATACCTCGACCTTCTCATACATGTGAACTTCAATGGCATATGAAAGAAATTTAAGGGAGTTAGCTAAACTGAATTTGACTCAATAATCACTTTATATTGAATATCCAGAGTTCGAAACACTTTTTGAGTTAAAATTTGGGTTGATCCATCTATTTCCCATTTTCTATGATTTGGATAATGAAGATCCCCATAAGCATTTAAAGACACTTCATGTTGTGTGCTTGACTATGAAATCCCAGGGAGTGTCTAAAGAGCAAGTCAAGTTGCAAGCTTTTCCATTTTCCTTAGCAGATAAAGCTAAGGATTGGTTATTTCATCTACTCCCTTGCTCTGTCACTGCATGGATAGAAATGGCAATTTTGTTTCTTGAGAAGTTTTTTCCTGCTTCACGCGCCACTAGCATTAGAAAAGAGATAAGCAGGATAAGACAAAAAGATGCAGAGAGTCTTCATGAATATTAGGAAAGATTTAAACAACATTGTGCAAGCTACACACAACATGGTATTACTGAGCGGCTTCTCATTCAATACTTTAACAAAGGACTTTTTTCTGATGGAAATAAGGATGATGGACGTAGCAAGTTAAGGAGCCATAGTGAACAAAACTTTAAGTAAAGCTAGAGAATTAATCTCTATAATGGCTGCTAATTCCTAACAATTTGGATACTATAGGGACCCTTCTAGAAAGGTCAATGAGGTAAGTAATTCGTCTCTTGAGCATCAAATTTCTACTTTAACATTTATTGTTTAGCAATTGGTTGTAGGAAATAAGCAACAATTCAAGGCTTGGGGGATTTGTACTAACATTGGTCATCCTACGGATATGTATGCTATGCTTTAAGAGGATTCTTGAAAACAAGTCAATGCAATAGGAGGATTCCTTGGACCACTGCAAGGAAAGTACAATCCCTATTTAAACACCTATAATCCTAGACATAGGGATCGTCCGAATTTTAGTTACAAAGAGAGATTGCAGAATTACTAGTACTTCTAATAAAAATTGCCTTCTCCACAGTAACCATCATTTTCAAATCTAGGTATGTCTCTTGAAGATATTGTTAAATTGCTTGCTACTAACACTTAGCAATTTCAACAGAAAATGTGAGCAAGCATTCAAAATCTGAAGAACCAAATAAGTCAACTAGCCACCTTAGTGAATAAGATGGAATCTAAAGAAAAGCTAACCTCTCAGACAGTTGTCAATCCCAAGCAGAACGTTAGCACGATTACTTTGAGGAATGTTAAGGAGTTGAAGGAACCCAGCAAGAAGACACAAGAAAACACCATTGTGGAAGAAGTGGAGAAAGAGATTGTTATACCTAGGATTTGGCTGAACATTCGCATGAGACCAACAGTAAGATGACGAGCTCATTGGTTCTACACCCTTCCTTTCCTAAAAGGTTCGCTAAATCTAAAAGGCATGAGGAGGAAAAAGAGATTCTTAAAATTTTTAAGATCGAGGTAAATTTTCCATTACTTGATGTAATCAAGCAAATACCTTAGTATGCTAAATTTCTCAAGGAATTGTGCACAAACAAAAGAAAATTAAAGGGTAATGAAAGAATAAGTGTGGGGAAAAATTTCTCAGCAGTGATATAAAGGCAATTGTCCCTCAAATGCAAGGACCCAAGTATGTTTACTATCCATTACAAAATTAGTAATGTTGGAATTGGAAAGGCCATGTGTGATCTTGGTGCTTCAATTAATGTCATGCCTCTTTTTGTCTACTTTTCTTGAATTTTGGTCCTTTGAAAGAAATAGGAGTAGTTATTCAACTCGCTAATAGGTCTGCCATATATCTCGAGGGAATTCTAGAAAATATGTTAGTGCAGGTTAACGAATTGATTTTTCCAGTTGATTTTTATGTACTTACCATGTCTGAAGATAACTCTCTTAATTTGTCACAAATATTTTAGGGAAGACCTTTCCTCAGAACCTCTAGGATGAAAATTGATGTGCATGATGGTATACTTACTATGGAGTTTGATGGTGATGTGATTAAATTCAATATCTATGATGCCATGAAATATCCTAGTGATGTGTTTTGTATTTTTGTTGTGGATATTATTGATACTTTGACTCATGAAACCTTTGATTTGAATAATGATGATAATTTTGTAATGTGAGCAATAGTTATGCCTAGCCAAAAACGTTAAAGAAAGGAACTTTTTGGGAGGCAACTCGAAGTTTAAATTTGTTGTTCATATTTCTTACAAAAAAATTCCATTTTTTAGAGTCTTTAATTAACTTTATTATTATTATTATTATTATTATTATTATTATTATTATTATTATTATTATTATTTTATACAGGAGATGTCTTAAATTAGCATATGGGAATAGTTACTTTAAATAGAAAAGTTCTTCAAACTATTTGTGTCCATGCCTTGCTCAAGGACCTCTTTTGGCACATTTGAATTAGTAGATAGAAAAGCTCTTCAATTTACCCATGCCCACGCCTTGTTCAAGGACCTTTTCTGGCACGTTTGAATTAGTTGACAGAAAAGTTGTTCATTTGATCTGTGCCTACGCTTTGTTCAAAGACCTCTTCTGGCACCATTAGAATTATTTGATAGAAGTACTCTCATATCTATCCGTACCTATGCCCTATGTCACCACCTCTTTTGCCACCAACCACTACCTCCAAACATCACCATAATCAACACCACTGCAACACCACCCCTTACTATTTCCAACACCATCTTTCTATCGCCAGCAGCTAAATCTAGACACCATCGCTGTTGTCAACAACTGTTGTGAATTAAATCCAATACTCACACCCCCAATTCCACCCAGTCTTTGAAGCATGTGGGCTTTTTCTCCTTAGAGGAGTCCTTTTTTCACCTTTCTTATGCATTTACTCTCTTATTTTGAAACATTGAGGCCAATTTTTAGCTTAAGTGTGGAGGAGGAAAATTTGAATTCATTTGACTTCAAACATGCATGAAATGGCTCTTTATTCTTCTTATTTGCTTACAAAGTATGCTTAGTTTGCGATTTGTTAATTTTTCTCGTTGACCTTTTACCTCTTTTCAATGCTTGTCCCTAAGGTAACACTTAAATAATTGTGTTAAATTAGGGCACATAGTAAGAATGGCATTATTAGTTGAGATCTTATTTATTGCATTTTGACTTGTTACCTTGTTGGTTGATTTAGATGAAAAATGTATGAGGGAATTAAAGCATGTCACCCTAATAATTGTCATGCATAGCGGGTTAACTTTTCTAAAACTTGCATTGATGAACATATTTGAGTTGAATGTACTAAAACAATGAAGGTGACTGACTGGGTTTGACCATTTAACCCCTCTCCAAAAAAAACAAAAAAAAAAAAAAAGAAAGAAAGAAAGAGAGGGGGCTTGATTACTTTGCTAATCACTAAAATAAAGTGATTATGAGTGGGGATAATAACCATCCAGGTTTGTGACCGGTTGAGTAATTGAGTGCATTCATTACCAATGTTTGTATTAGCATAAAAAGGTCAGATGACGTTCTAGACAAATTGTGGCTGGCTGAGTAATTGGGTGCATTTATCACCAATATTTGTATTCATGTAAAAAGGTTGGACCATGCATTGAATTTAGTGCCCAAAGAGAGAGAGAGAGAGAGAGAGAGAGAGAGAGAGAGAGAGAGAGAGAGAGAGAGAGAGAGAGAGGTTTTCCCCTTTCATCCTTTATGTTTTCTTGCATTTGACATGCTCTTTCTCCATGAATATGTGATATCATTGCATGTTTTTGATAGTTGTCCTTCTATGTCTTGACTTGAATTGAACTTAATGAAAAAGTGTTAAATCCTTTATATATATCAAGTTCAAATAGATTACTAGGGTGACAGGTTATTGTGTGATTTACAATCTTTCTATGAAGTGCATATTCTTACTTGTGTTTTGATTCGGTCCTCAAAAATGTGATAATTTGAACTATTTAGGGGCAAGTTGAAAAATAAGAAGAAAGAATTGTGAGAAAGATTGATAAATTTGAACTATTGTATGCTTGAGGACAAGCATTGTCTAAGTGTGGGGGAATTTGTTAAATTGCATTTTTGTCTTTTTATTCGTATAATTTTCCCTTGTGATTTATATGTCAAATTGCTTAATTGTTGGAGTTTTAAATTTTATTTTATATTTTGTGAAGCAAATTGAAGATTCAAACTTAATACATTTAAAAATTGAGCATTTGACAAGCTTGGAGCAAAGATTGCATTCTTGAGCAGATGAGGAATGGAAGAAGGAAATAATTTGAGTGCAGGCGTGTCTGGCTTCCCAAGACTATTATGAAAATTTGATTTGGAAGCATTTAATCCATTTTAGTAGTTGTATATATTTGGAATATTTAATTTCTATTTCTTTAATTAGGATAATTTGAGTTTTCCTATTCTGATAGGATTTTTATTAGTTTCTTAGTTGCATTAGGAGTAGTAGGCTATTTATATGAAGCTAGGTATCTTTCATAAAAGCTTTTTATTTTTCCATTCAACATATTTTATTTTCTTGCATTTTTTTCTCATACATGAGTTGCTAAACTCTTTTTCTAGCTTAAAGGGTTTGCGAAGTTTGGATTCTTAAGTATTTGTGAAATCTAAATAGTTTTATTCGTACTTTTCATTTCTTGAGTATTTATTTATCTTTTGCTTTCATTACAATTATTCAGGTTTATTGAATTTAGGGCTCAAATTTGATAGCTTAGAATAATTAATCTGTCAATTAGAACATTAAATTAGTAATTGTTTAATTGTTCTAATACTAGTGGCAAATTACATAGCTATGTGTGATGATATGCATGATTTATGTTATGTGGATAAATAATCTAATCTAAATGAACCTCGCTTGTATGTGTTTGTTGGCCGAGGCTAGGACTCTCTAGTTTTTAATGTTGTTGATAAATTAAACCCTATTAGCATTTCTTTAGGGTTGTTTATTGGCAAGGGAAATAACTAACGAGTTTCTCTTAGTTATTGAGATAGTAAGGAGAGATTAGTTATTAGGGCGTTCGAGTAACTATAAACAGTCTATTTAAGAAAAGAGGAATTGATTTGTGCATCAACGATCAGATTTGTGAACCAAACTGAGATTTTATCTTAGGCTAGATTTCATTATTACTGATTTCTTATTTATTTTGCTTTTAAAATTTTAGTCTTTCATTACATCAAAATCCCCTTTCTATTTTACTTTTTCTAGCAAACTTGAAATAAATAAAATTTACCAATTCACGTAGAATACAACCTTACTCACCGCTGATTATAAATTATACTTCTAGAGTAGGAATTTATTTTTGTTGGATTCGACACCCAATACAAGCCAATCTATTAATAGTACATGTGATTTTCATATGTAAATGCAATAGGAGATGGAATAGCATTTGGAAATATAAGATCCCATTCGATTTCAATTATTAGTCACAACCATACATATATATATAACCCAGTTCCAAATAAGACCACACTAGACCATATTTAAGTAAGCATGTACCTCGTGCAATGCATCAAAAATAATTTATTTTATAATAATATTCATTTTACTTCATGTAATTAAAAAAAGTTGTAATTATTTTCAATACTAAAAAATAAAATCTACTATTAATTAAATAAAATAATGTGAAAATTACAAAAGGACTGAGTAAGAGTTAGACAAGGACATATTCTTTTCTTTTTCTTTTTTATTGAGCGCAACTTTGTTTTTATTTCCGTCTAGTAGTAAGTTAGTTTTTTATAGCCAAGTGTAGTTTTGCCATCATCTACTATTTGTGTAATTCGCTACTGTTAGACTTTATGTCTTTGCTATGGATGTTTGAGTATGTTTTTGTGCTCTCTTTGAATTTGGTTGTTTTGATGATTGCATGACTTATTATTTTT
Source organism: Jacaranda copaia (assembly GCA_014898725.1). NCBI lineage: Eukaryota > Viridiplantae > Streptophyta > Magnoliopsida > Lamiales > Bignoniaceae > Jacaranda > Jacaranda copaia. The sequence continues at coordinate 61,414 of JACGDI010005592.1, forward strand.
ATACTATTTGCACATTGTCATTTTTTTGTTCTTTTTTTTTTTTTTTGCTTGCAACAAGAAAATGTGATAGCGAGCCCCTTTAGGAGGTTTCTAGTGGAATTAGTTTTTACGGGCCCATTTCGTGTATTACAACAATACTATTGTTTGCACACCCCATTCAAAGGCTTATAATAGTATTGACATCTATGTGCTCCTTGGGATCCTATAATAGTATTAATGTACATGCACCCTCTTGGGGTCATATAACAGTATTGATTTATGTGTTTTCCATTGGGGTCTTATAATAATGTCAATTATTGTGCATCCCTCTTGGAGGTCTTATAGTAATCTTTGTTGTTGTGCATCCCCTTAGGGGTTTCAGAGCACTCTTGGGTGCTGCGCCCCCTTGAAGTCCTATAATAGTTTTTATTGTGCCACATGCCTTCTTGGCAGTTTTATAATAATTTTTTGTGTGTTTGCCATGTACTCCCTTGGGGATCTTATAGTAATCTTTATTGGTTTGCCATGTACCCCTTTGGGGATCTTATAGTGGTCTTTTTGTTGGTTTAACATCCATTCCCTTGAGAGTCTTATAGTTGTGTTTTATTGGTTTGCTACGTACCTTTGGAGTCTTATAATGGCTTTGTTTTGTCGCACAATCCTTTAGGGGGTATTGTAGTGGTCTTAGTTTGTCATGCACCCTTGTTCATTGTCTTATTGACCCTTCGAGGATGAGGTGCCTAAGAAAAAGGAAGAGAGATTTCTTTGAGCACTTCTACTATCTCATAGGTAAATCCCACTAAGGGGATGTTCATCTTCTACATTTGGTGTTGCTATGTAAAGTTGGAGGAAGGCATTATGAAAGATAATGGCTAACGAACTTCCACTGTTCACCAAGATATTCTTTAATCAGAAGTTGGTGGAAGAGGTTGAGATCATTATACATCATTGTGCTTGCCTTTTCTTGTCTCCTGGTCTTTTTCCCCCAGGGTAATATTGGGAAGTGGGATGCACATCATATATGCCTAGAGTTAGTCTAAAAAAGTAGTTGCGAACCCTCTAAGGAGTCCTGCAATTAACATAACTTTAATGAGCCCGCATTGAGGTGGTTTTATCGTAGTGTTTGTTGGGGGTCTTATTGTAGTGATTATTGTCAATGTGCCCCCTTAGGGTTCTTACTGTAATAGTTCAAAATACAAGAACTTTGCAATATGGAATTAGATGGTTGATGATGTGGGGACTATGATTGTATTTCAATGATAAATGACCACTAGGGCTATGTGGATATTTAAAAATTCGTTTACCGTTTGCATTCATAATTATTTATACAAAATTTATCCTCATCTATTTAAAATGGATATTATCTATATTCAATTAGTAGATATCCAATTATAAATAGCTTCAGATATAGTAAATGTGTATTTGATCCGTTTAATATTTGTTCTGAATATATATTTATTAAATAATATATTATTTACGTTTTTCAATAAAAATCTCATGATCCTTATATGTGTATATATAAATCATAATTGAAGAATTGGTAAGAAAAAGAATAAATTAAAAAAAACTATTATAATATGGGGAAAAAATTGAAGAATAAAGTTAATCAACATAATTATTGTTGGTTGACTTTATAATTGATATACTTAAATGCAATTATTAATATTAATTAGTACTATTAATAAATTAAAAGTCAATCATTAATTAAAAAATATGCTATTTGTTTGATTGTTTTCTTTTTAATGAAATTGTATAGTTTATTCTATTATTTAAAAATATGTATTGTTATAGGTTCATAGATTCACATATTTGAGTATTCATAAATAGATATCTAAATAACTATCATTGAATATAAATATTAAAAAATAATTCGAACACGGATAAGTTTAATTAAATATGGATGCCTCTAAATAATTATAATTGAATACGGGTATATTCGAATTCGATTGATATCCAATGGATATAAATTCGGATATTATTCTTAAATATTCGTCAAATCTATATATGTATTCAAATATTCAAGAAGTTAAATGAATACAAAAATAAAAATAATACATCCAATCTATTTAATATTAATTTACGCCCCTAATGACAACACATATACTGCTAAGACCAATTGGAGTTTTTTACGTTTAAAGTACGACCATATTGTTCCATATTAAGATACTCTGAACGAGGACCACATGGGACCACATTTTCATAATGCACCATATTAAGGTATTTCAATTTCACTTCGGAGATCATATATATACATATATATCAAATAATTATATTTCATTTTTTTTATTTGATGAATAAATATCAAATTATTTAATACTTCATTAATTATTTTTATAAAAAAATAATTTTTTTGAGAGAAAATGCACAAATATTATAAATTATAAATCCAAAGCAAGAGCTTTAGCGAGTACATCAGATTTAGATTTAAAATTTTGAGAAAGTAAGATAGCATGTCTAGCTAGATGACGAGCACAAAGATTGGCATGTCGGCGAACATGCTCGATCGAAACTTAATTGCGGAGATGAAGGTTTGCTTTGCATTCAAAATGATAGTAGCGATACAGGAAAGATTAGGACCAACCTCTCACAATGCTTTAATAACTTTGTAGCAATCTCCTTCAATAATTGAGTGGTGCCAAGAGAAACGTACTCACATCTCACTCGCCGCTTTGGCTGCCTTCGTATCGACATGGTTGGATACACTTCACATGTAAGTGTAAAATAAAATAAGGGATTAATTATGAATTAAAATAAATGATTAAACTGGACTCCTAACTCACATTTTCAACTTTTTGAATGACGTGGAAGAGTGAAAATTACCCTTCTGTCGAACCTCATTTTCAACTTTGTAAGTGCTAAACCTTCTTCGGCGCACACAAAATCGAATCTCTCACTGGACATAACATTTTGAGTGGCGTGAGAAGAGGGAAAGGTATTTTTCTATTGGACCACATTTTCAACATTTTGAGCATAAGATTTGAGTTGCGTTATTGTTCAAAATGATAGCTTTTGCCACAATTACTAAAATTACAACTAAAAATGCTATGGATCTGATATTCAAACTATACTATTGTGCATTACAACAGTATGTATTTATCGAAAGAATCATAATCTAGAGTCACAATCTATTCTAACAGAAAAAAAAAATAAAAAAAATTCATTCTAAAAATATTCATTAGTTGTTCAAAATATAAAAATTGTACTTATTCACGTGGCTGGATTATATTTCCAATAATTAGTTAGAATTTGGGTGATGGAAAGAAAAGTAGGCAAAGTTAGTTGGGCATATCTACAGTGAGTCAGGATGGAAATAGGTTAGGTTGCTCATTAGTGACTTACAACTTAGCCTATTTAAGGTCTAATTCGGCCTAATTTATTTAATAAATAGATCAAATTTAGGCTTTTAAAAAAGTCTATTTAGTTAAAAATACTAGGTATAAACTTTTAAAAAAACCTATAAAGTCTATCAGACCTACCTATATAATTTAATTATACTATAATATATATTTAAATATTTATAATACTTATATAATTAATTTTATATTTTATATTAATTAATTTTATATAGTTATCTATTCTGTTATTAATTAATACATAACCATTTTATTTCAAATTTTTTGTTTAACTTACAATAATGTTTGGTTATACTTTTCTTTTTATTTAGACAGATGTATTATAATCACAAATTATTTTGCTTAATATAAATTATAGAATTTTTAGGCCTATTAAAAACTTGAACCTATATAAAATTTAAGCTTAATTTGAATTTGAACTAAAATAGGTTTTTTCAAGCCAAGCCTATGCTTTGGAAAAATTTAAAAAGGCTAGGTCAAGTTTTAAAAAAAAGTCTATGTTAGGTAATAGGCTAGACTTATGCTTATAATTTACGCAATAGGCTTGACCTATTCAAAGCAAAGCTTAGCTTAACCTAGCTTATTTCCATTCCTAACAGTGAGATATGTTTGTATTTACTTCATATGATGTATTATTAAATTAAATAATATATATATTTTTACAATAGATTATTGTTAATTTTACATCAGGTTGTTGGTATGTATTTTAAAAATTTTAGTATATTAAGTGGCATGGAAAATATTTAATATTAAATTAACAAATAATTAAATATAAAAATACAAATATATTTAAAATTATTTGATTAAATTATAAATTAGCTAAAAATTAATAAGTATAAAAATACATAGAGAACCAAAAAAAAAAGAAGTTATCTTTCTCTTCCCTTCTCTGCCAGTGCCCTCCCCCAACCTAGCCCAAGCCGGATTGGGCATGGCGGCAGGTTCCGAGGTTGGAAGTAGGGAGTGGGGGTGGGGGTGGGATTTTAAATGTATATATATGGATTGGGCTTTTGTGGTTTTTATTTTTTTATTAATTTTTTATGTGAAGGTTAAAAGGGTAATTTACTTTTTAGTTAGTTTTTGTTTTTGTTTTTCTAAATCATTTGAACTTGAGGGGTTTTTCTTCATAAAAATATAACAAGTTCCATTCAAATTTTAACAAAAAATTGGACAGAGTACTAAAAGTGTTAAAAAAAAGTTCCGAAATTGGGACTAAAAGTGATTGATACCCTAATTTCAAGACTAATAGTATACACACAAATCTATTGTGGGACTAAAAGTAGTTTTACCTAAACAATATATTTGAATAAAATAATTTATTAATGCATAAAAAATTATTAATATATTAATTAAATATCTCATATAGTCATATCTATTTACAATTATATCAAATATATCATTTATCCTCCAATAAATAAATGCGCTAAGTATATTTTTCCATTTATGACTAAATCAGATCCAATAGAATTTTTGTTTCTCAAACAATAAACTTTAAATAGATCTAACAATCAAACTTTGGATCTAGACATTATGAAATTATCTTTAAGTATTACTTTGTATTTGTTGAATTAGAACCCATGTTATAAGATATATCAAATGTCATCGTAATTATTGTCATAAAATAGCATTTTTGTACTTAATATATCATACCATATATATGTCTAAATATGTGGTAGATAAAATTAAAATAGTATTATAAATAAAAATATATACATATATAAACATGTGGAGCCTAATATTAGCAGTAGAAAGTAACCAATACAAAAATAAATCTATAAATAATATTAAAATATCAATATGAATTTATGTTTGCCAATATATTGATACAAAATAATGAAATGCCACAGCTAAAATATTGAATTTATTTGATAATAACAATTGAGAACAAATTCTGGCACTTTTTTAAATAACTTGTTAACACAATTTTTTAAGCTTATTAATGTATATCTAATATACGCAATTTATAATAATTAATTTAAAATTGTTAAAAGTATGCCAATTTAAAATATAGTAAGTTTGTATTTCTTAGGAATTCTTTTACTAGATAATTTTAAATTATAACAAGTTTATTTTTAATATTGATCATTTTTAAGATACTTAAAAGTACTAAATATTGATTTATATATATCGCATACAATTAATTGATATTTATAAATTGCAATCTAATTTTTCTTTCATTGTTTTAAAAATAAAAATGTGTCAAAATATATTAAAATATGGAATTTAAAAATAATTTGAAGTTGTATAATAAAAATAGGAATAGACCTATTTGTCTTTTCAAGGATATAAAGAAAAATTTATTTAAAAAAAAAACACAATTCAACGAGTCCAACACACACACACATATATAAATTATTTAATTGACTAGAGTTCAAATAATAAAAAAAAATTTATTAGATCAATGGCAACCTCCATTTCAGTGCAATGCACTCTCGACATACCATTAGAGTTTTCTTTAATAGTTTGTGCAAATAGCAGAAAAATATATTCAATATCATTGTTAACTAATCAGCAAAAAAAATGACTATGATTTTATATTTTAAATTTAATAACTCATATTAAAAATATATTTACAATCCTCATGTGGTATTTCACAACAAAGTTGGCATAGTAGAATACTCCAAAATTGTAACCTATCCCAACAAAGTCGGATTTCAGTTTTTTAGAGTTAATTAACCTACCCTTAATTTGATGATGTCATATATATTGTCCAGTGAACTACCAATTTGATATATGCTCGACCTTTTATAATTCTATCTTATTTTAATAAACACTGATCATATTTATTTTCCTTTGCATCAGAATAGAAAATCCAGTGGAATATAAGCTAGGGTTTTCATGTTCGCTTAAATAAAGAGCATCAATATTTTAAATTTATGTCATTCAAATCTATATAACTCCATATATTTTATTTGGCCGACTTAGAGGGTGTTTGGCTAAACTTATTTAAAATATCTTATAAGATATTTTTAGAGCTTATAAAATATTACATCATATTTTTAAGAAAAAGTTGTTGAAATATTGGGATAAAATAAGATCTTGAAGCTTATAAGATACTAACGATAATACTTTTTTAATTAAAATAGTTAAAAATAAAGGAGCTTGTTAAGATTTTAAAAATAAATTAGGGTTTTCTTATTTTTGTTACAAGAGTTTATAAACTCCTAATATCTTATTTTAATATCTTATAAACTATTTTTTTAAAAAAATCATCAAATATTTTTTTATCAACTTATAAACTTTTAAACATCTTATAAAATATTTTGTGCAGCTTATATACTTATCCAAACACCCTCTTAATCAATTTACACGTGATAATTAAGAATCCTAAGTTGTAGGTGTTGATACTTGAAGAGGAGAAATAACCACATATATGTATGTAAGAATGTACAGATTTATAATCCACCTTGTACAGATTTATATACATGTGATTTAATTGGTTTACTATAGGATTTATTATTTAGCAACTCAATTAATGCCTATAAAAAGCATATGCTTGAGAAACTATCCTCCATTCAAGATTTAAATTTAGTTGCAATTCTTCTCCATCTGTTTGCAATTCACTGCCATTTGCAACAAGCAATGGAAGCAAATAGAATTGTTCAAATCTTTAAGGGAAAACAATTTTCATCACTGGATCCACAGGCTTTCTTGCCAAGAGTTTATTCTTTTTCCTACTCTTGTCCTCTTCTATACTTTAGGCACTTAGATGTTTAATTAAGAACAATCATCAATCAAATATTTTTTACATATTTTTTCTTGCAATGCAGTTCTCTTGAAAAAGATACTTCGGGTTCAACCAAATGTTAAAAAGATATTTCTTCTCAAACGAGCATCAAATGCAGAATTTGCTAAACAACGATTGCATCAAGAGGTAAACAAGAAAATCATGGCATTATTATTATATTTAGCTTTAAAGAACCGCAAACTTTATTTCAGACTTTACAATGATAACATAAAAATTCAAAAAATCAAAAACAAATATTGAAATATGTGTATTAGTTTAAGCATTTGAGAGTCCCGTTGGAGAAGTTGGCATAGTTGGTAAGAAGCAGGTACGGGCCTCACAAAAGTTGTGTTTTTGATTCTCTATGCCAAAGTGAGGACTCCATTGGAGAATTATCTGTAAGTACCCTATGAGTGTCCAAAAGAATTGTGGGCATAACCTATGATGGTAACCTATGTGGAACCCACTTAAACTTTTTGTAACCAAAAAATGAAAGAAAAAAAAAAAAACTGGTTGGGTGCATAATTTATTAACCGTAATATATATTTTTTCTCCAGATTGTTGATAAGGAGTTATTTCAAGTTTTATCATCAAAAATTATTTCAGTTCTGGGTGATGTTTCTCATGAAAACTTAGGGATTATAAACGTAGAGTTAATGAAAGAGATGTGGGAGAAATCGACTTTATTATCAATTCAGCCGTAACAACCCGATTTGACGAAAGGTACAAGAGATCTTCGTTATGGCTCCTATTGTTTTATTTTGAGGATAAACCATAGCAATCTACTCATATGTAGTAAAAACTTTTGTGAGTAATTGACTAATTAGGTAACTAGATATCTTGTAGTGTGTATTGTACAATATATTGATCGAAACAATGGAGCTTTTCTTTTTCTTGATACCCTTGTTCATCAATTAATTACTCAGGTATGATGTTGCTATGGATGTCAATGTTTTTGGAGCTATTCATGTTTTGAACTTTGCAAAAAAATGTTCAAAATTAAAGTTGCTTCTCCACGTATCCACTGGTCAGAGCAATATATTAATTATTTAAATGCAATAGAAACCCATCATAGTTTGATAGATATATTTCTCTATTCAATTGTGATATATACCTTGATTGTTTGTCACCAAAATACTAAATTTAAATAATTACATGTGTGTATGTGTGTGTGTGTGTGTGTGATTGATTTTGCTGTGCAGCTTTTGTGCGAGGCACAAGGCCACGGCTTCTGCTAGAGAAACCTTTTCATATGGGTGAAACTCTTGAAGGAGCTAAAATTTCCTATTTAGCTATGGAGGCAGAGAAGAAGTTAGTGGAGGAAAGGAAAACACAACTTGAAGCTCAGAATGTGACTGAGAAGGAGTTGACTTCAACTCTCAAGAAGTTGGGTATTGAAAGGTTATAAACACCTTTACTTCTTCACCTAAAAAGAAAGAATATAATCAAATTTCTTAAAATTATATTGGTACATCTATATAAGATTGATCTAATCCTCCAATATTTTTGATGATTCATTTTTTAAAATGACCTTTTTTTTTAATTTTAAATTATCATCTTAATAAAAGTAATGATACCATACCATATTAATTTTTGAATAACAAAATTTTAAGGTCGTAGTGCAAGATATAATCGAGTTGGTTATGTAATATGTCCCACATGGATTGTAATGTGGAGGATTTAAAGTAATGATACAATACCTTTAGAATTTTTTTGGTTAATTGTGTGTATTTATAATTGAGTAGAATAAAATTCTCTACTAACTTTAGTTATTCAATTTTTCAAAATAACAATGATCGTCAAGTAGTACTTAGTAGAATTTATTATATCATAATTCCGCTTGGGGACCCCCACCACATCAACCCACAAAATTACTCACTTCTCAAAACCCTGTTAGACTAATTCTTTTGGATGGAGGGCGTAGTTTGTTGTTCTTGTTCTTTATAAATGCCACTAGAATCATTATAAAGAAGAAAAAATGATTGTTATAACTGAGGAGTACTTAGACTATAGTTTTTCTTGTATTTTTTATTAATGTTTACGGTCTATATATATCACCAATTTAAGTCGGCCCTGTAGTAATTAAAAGTTGTTACTTGAAAGTAGCTATAAGATGATATAAGTATTTAGAAGTTAGTTATCTGTTGTAGTTTCATATATTTTTTTCTATTTATAACATACACACATCAAGAGGAGCCTGTTAGGATTGTACTGACTTTTCACATTACGTAGGAGATTTATATCATTAGGCTACAAGCCACTCGATTTTGTTATAGTTCTATATAGTTATTTTATGCTCAACAAGTCTATTATACCATGCATACCAGGGCAATTTTGCATGGATGGCCAAATACTTATTCCTGCACAAAAGCAATGGGGGAGATGGCTCTGGAGAATTTTAAGGAAGATATTCACATTATTGTCACTCGCCCAACAATTATATCAAGTACTTGCAAAGATCCATTCCCAGGTTGGACGGAAGGTCTAAGGTAAATATTGTTAAAAAGCTTTAATTATATATGTGATGAAGATAATGTATAAATAACTAACAATGACATAATAGTAACTATATTTTTTAAGGGCTTGTTTGCTTTAATTGATTGTTCTTGATAAATGTATAATCACTCATAATTTATTATTTGTTTGCCTTGATATAGGGTCATTGATAAGTTATCGGCCCTATATTGAGTTGAAATATGTATCAAGAGGAGAGAGACTTGATACATTTTCCTTGGGTTGGATAAGATTAAAAAAAAAAACAGATTACTTTTGATTATTATGTAAAAAAATTATTAAAATAAATAATAAAAGGTTATAATCGTAAAACCATGTATTTTATTTTAATTTACTTTTCAGTTAATTTTACCAACCAAACGTAAAATTATATTGCTTTATCTTGATAGATTTAAAACATATTCATTTGTTTATATATCATTCATAATCACATCATTCGAAGTAAACTAACCCTAAGTAAATAAATAGTAATTAAAACTTATTGTCCACTTGTAATAGTGCAGAAACCTTGGTAGCATATTTGCAAGTTATGCCGAAGGAAAACTAAAAGTCTTCCTTGGTGACCCTACCTCAATACTAGATGTGGTAAGTCTTTAAGAAAAATTAAGATTTACATCTTTCTTTGATTAGATGAATTATATATTTATACACAAACACACTTAGACATACACATATAATGAGAAGATTGAGCTGGGATTAATTCAAACTTAATTATATGTATGCGCGCAGATCCCAAGTGACATGGTGGTGAACTCCATGCTAGTAGCAATGGCAAAACATTCATATCAACCATCTCATAAGTTGATAATTTATCACATTGGTTCATCACTAAGGAACCCCATCAAATATGAAGAGCTCAGGATGCTTATGTATCACTATTTAAAGAAGAATCCCTTGGTTGATAATAAAGGGAAACCTATAAAGGTGGGAAAATTCACAACATTTAGCTCCATGACAAGCTTTCAAAGAGTATGCATGAGAGTGGTCCTAATAGTTCCTCGAGTGACAGCTCGACCTTGAGTAGCTCAAGCATTGAGAGGGTTATTAACTAGTTGGAAAGGGTCAAAAGAGTGGAGGGGTTTTATGGGAATTTGATCAATAAAAAATTAGAGATGCATTATGCTATTGGTTTATTGTTGATGAGATGCCATTTAGTATAGTTGAGAAAGAGGGGTTTTGACATTTTATGTTAGTTGCATGTTCTCAATTTTCTATGCCATCTCGAAGGACTATAACTAGAGATATTTTTAAGATGTACATGAATGAAAAGTTTAGGTTAAAGTCCTTCATTGCTTCACATGCACGGAGTGTTTGTATCACTACTGACACATGGACCTCTATTCAAAAAGTTAATTATATGTGTCTTACTGTGCATTTTACTGATGATGATTGGAATTTGGTGAAGAAAATTTTGAATTTTTGTCCTATTTCTGGTCATAAAAGTGAGGATATGAGTAAAGATGTTGCTACATGCTTGAATGATTAGGTTATTGATAAGATCTTTACAATCACTGTAGATAATGCTTCATCAAATGACGGGGCAATTGCTTATTTGAAAAAGAAATTGATGGTTGATCAGATAGTATGATTTTGGGTGGTAAATATATGCACATGTGATGTATTGCACATATTGTTAATCTTGTTTTGCAGGATGGTTTGAAGGGAAAAGATGAGAGTATGTCTATTACTCGTATTAGAGGGGTTATTAAATATGTAAGAGCACCTGTGGGTACAAAAAATTCAAACATTGTGCAAAACTTGAAAAATTGGAAACAAATAAGATGTTATCACTTGATGTACCTACTAGGTGGAACTCCATCTATTTGATGTTAGATGCCACTTTATCTCTTAGAAAGGCCTTTGAAGTATATGATGATATTGATCATGCATTTAATATTGACCTTGAGGGTGGAGTTCCTTCACATTTTGATTGGGAAAGGGCAAAACTGTTGTTGAAAACTTTTGGGCATTTTTTTCATCTTACTTTGAAAATTTTTTGCTCTTTGTATGTCACATGAAACACCATATTCAAAGAAATAAGTGCAATTGATAGGCTTCTTTTGAGGTGGATGGAGAGTGGTGACATTGAATTAAAGGAAATGGTAAAAAAAAATGAAAGAAAAGTATGACAAATATTGGGGATCAATTACAAAGATCAACAATATTTTATATTATGCAATGGTCCTTGATCCTACTTTGAAGATGGGGTTCATTGAGTTCACATTTGATAGAATGTATCCAAATATTGGAACATGTGATATTCCATTTAGTAGAGACATGAAAGAAGCTGTTAGGAATAGATTTGATGAGTTATTCAAAGAGTATCAGAAAATGTATGCCTATGTAATTCCAACCAGCCCTAATTCTAAAGCAAGTGGTGAAAGTTCTAGTACTGGGTACACTTTGATTGAGGAGGATAAAGGAGCTTATGATCTATTTGATGAGTTCGACAAGATGAAAAATAAAAAGAATGGTGAGCAAGGGAAGACAGAGTTGGAGAAATATTTGCAAGAAGAGTGTGAAGAGGGTGGAGATGGTTTTAACATATTAAAATGGTGGAAAGTTTTGTCTCATTGATTTCCTATACTTTCTAGGATGGCTTGTGATATATTAGCGGTGCCAGTCTCTTCGGTTGCTTCAAAGGCTGCGTTTAGCACTGGAGGGCATGTGCTTGATGTATTTAGGAGTTTCTTATCTCCTAAAGTAGCTCAAGCTCTTATTTGTGCCCAAGATAGGTTTTTCTTGGCTTCGAAACCAATTAATGTGGAGGAGGATTTGTGTGAGTTAGAAAATCTTGAGCAAGGTAACTTAACTATTTAATTCTTTTTGTTGCTTTAATTTTTTCATGTTATATCTTTTTACTAATACCGTTTTAATCTTGTTGCTATTCTTGTAGAGTTGACACAAATGGGAGCTGATATATCCATCCTTGATGCTTGAGCATTTGAGCTAAATGTGGGAATGCGTTGAAAATTGTTTGTGAATGTTGATGATTTTATATCATGTTTAAGTTGTTTATTTGATTTAAATTTGGTTTGTTGAAAGGATATTGACTTTGATAAGTGGAATTGATGTTAAGAATTTGAATTGTTAAGGTGTAAGTTGAAAACAAGTAAATTGTAATTTGTATAATTGTTTGAGGTAGTTTTTTTCACTTTGGAGTTTAGAGTAGAGCAATTCGAATATTTGATTTGAGTAATTTTTTATTTGTTTTCAATATGTATAATAATTTGTGTTTGTAACTTGTTTGAAGAGTTGAGTTAATTTCAATTAGTTTTACATATGCCAACAAATTTACATTTCAAAATTCACATTCTAAAAAACACAATTCATATAATGAAAGAAAAAAAAAATAGGTTAATCCAAAATTTGGCTAGATTTTGAGGATCAAAATTTGGCTAATTTTGGCTAGATTTTTGAGATCAAAATCTAGCAAAATTTACTAGATTTTGAACCTAAAATTTGGCCTAAAATAGCCCATTATCGGGCCACAAACCTAGTACCCGATCTCAGGATTGAGTACCTAGAATTCGTGTACCCAAACTTCAACCAGGCTGGGATCAGGTAGCAAAAAATTGATCCTAGACAATTGGGTACCTGACCCGATCGTCCCAAACTTGAAGATCCCAGCCCGATGCCGAGCCCTACTTTGGAGTGTTTGGTTCTATCGAGTTGCGGGGCTCAAGTAGGTCAAACGTGATGATCAACGGAGTTAGTAATTTCCTTTCTTAACTCTAGTTGCCCCCTTTCTCCCTAGGGGCGTTTGGGATTTGGCTTCATGTTTGGTTGGTGGCTACTTGGACTCTTGGCAACCATGGCTATCCCTGGGGGACCTCTCTTCCAGTGGAGGTAGTTACAGGGTGGCATTGCCAACCGAGACTGGTACAGTAGTGTGCCTGTTTAATATAGTGGAGAGTTAGGCAAAAATTTGAGTAGAGATTTACGCATTTATTAACTGTATTAACTGGGGTATAGTTAACGTCACAACTTGCTCCTGGGGGGTGCTGAGGCTTGGAGTGTGTGAAACGTGCGGGGGCGAAGGGGGAGGTGGAGATGCAAACCTTCTATTCTCCTTCCTTTCAGATGCGGCTCTGCGTGTGTTCATCAATTTTTCATTGTAATATCAAGATTCCCACAGACGGCGCCAAAATGATGAGGTTGAAAGTCGTTTATAGTGAAAAGGAAGGTGTTTGGGCTAATTCGACCAAGGAGGTCGAATGATCCAATAGTAATATTTCTCGAGGTCTGAGATCTACAATAATAGCAAATGTTAAACTAGTCGAGATGCCCCCGATGAAAGCACTCTGATGCTCAAGTTAGTTTTGGTTGAAGGAAGATAATTGAACAAAATATTAGGAGCTTATAGTGTATTTGACATTACCTGAAGTGTGGTTGGCAATGAGGTTTTTATAGCTTTCTCCTGGTGTGTAATATGTTAAGAGTGCCCCTATCAAGTGTAGAGGGCTTTTATCTTTGCCTGAGGGTTATTGATTATTTTGATCTTGGTACTATTTCAAGCAATATCATCTCTTATTTTATAGGGTAAACAGTACTCTGGGTAAGCGCCTCCCTACCAACGTTGGTAGCATGGTTGGTGGCATAGACTAAATCGATAGGCATATGCCATTAATGCGGAAGCATGTTGCTTGTCAGAATATTAAATACGGCCAGTATATGAGTCAGCATTGGAGTAAAAGATGGAGGTTGATACTGGTCTAACAAACGAGACGATCAATCAGAGAGATGGTTGAACAGGCCGAGTGGCTTGAAGTCTCCAGCTAAATGTGGTTGAGAACAGTTTGCTCGACCAAATAGTTGTGGTCCAGTGGTCCAGCCAAGCAGAGCCCAGAAGTGATGTTGGGCTGTATATGTTAAATAGGCTTAGGTTTGTAGGGCTACCTCATATTAGAGCTTCTATGTAATATATCAAATCAGTTGATTTTTATATAAAATGTTAGATTTGGAGGTTATTTACATTATAATTGCATCACTTGTTTATCTATTTTTATAACAAAAAATGATGTAGGAAAAATAATGAGTAGAAGCTGAATGTTGTGATATAAAAGAATACAATGCAAATCTTAATTTGATTGAAATGAGTTTTTTTTTTTTTTTTTGCATAAAACTTTAAATTTATATTTAATTGATTGAAAAATCAAGTATATATGTATTTATAATGTCAAATTAGTATTATTATTAGTAGCAGAACCTAAAATACAATAATATGATAAATGAATGAAATTAAGTTATATTCTAGTTTTGCTTTTATATGATAAATAGATTTGAAAATTTATTCGTTAATATGTTGCGTGTGTGTTTTTTTAAAGATGAATGTTTTAAATTTAGATTTTACTAATTTTTTAGAAAAATAACAAATATATACTTTTTGGGAGTACTCGAATTTGGATTTGAATCTTTTTTTCGGATATTCAATTTTTATATGGATACAGATATAGTTACAATAGTTAAGATTTTGTAAGATTTTAGGTTAGATTCGGATATGGCATATCACTGTCGGATTCAAATTCAGATCCAGTATGATTCATTCTGAATCTGACCTTTTGATAGCCCTAAACAATAGGTGATATGGGATAGTCCAACAAGCCTAACCTAATGAGTTATCAACTCCAGAGAATGCTTTTAGGCCCACTTAGCATCTGAAGCCCAACTACGCTTCCAGACCTAATTAGGCCGATTCACTCGATCATAATCGCAAGGTCAAGTGAATAGTTCTTAACCCTACTCGATGGGAGGCTTCAAGCCGCTTAGTGCATTCAGCTATCTCTCTAGTTGACCACTTTGTATGTTCGATCATAGTCAACCAGAGTGCTCACTCCAGCACCAAATTATATCATTGCCGCATTTAATGCTATGATAGTTAGCATGCCTCCACATTAATGGTGTGTACCACTCCAGTACCACCGCTGCAATCAACTCTATCAGGAGGTGTGCTTCCAAAATTCTATTCACCTAGGAAAGCAGGAGATGATGCCACCTAAAATAGTATAGGGTTGCTCTTGCTTGATTATCTCACTCTATCAATACTAACTTGAGTGTTGGAGTATCTTAGTTGGGGGTACCTCGACTAGTCTGATATTTGCTAGTGGTTACAGATCTTAACCCAAGAAGAATATCACTGTTGGATCATTCAACCTCCCTAGTCGAATTAGCCCAAACACAACCTAATTCACTAAAACAACTTTCAATCTCATCATTTTGGTGCCGTCTATAGGAAACTTGGGATTGCAATTGAAAAGATGGTGAATACTAGGTGAGCCGTATCTAAGAGGGAGAAAAATAAGAGGTCAACATCTATTCCTTTCCCTTTGTGTCAGCAAAGATCACATGCCCCGAGCACCAGTGCCCTACAGGAGTAAGTTGTAACTTTAACCATGCTTTAGCTAATGCAACTGATAAGTGAAAAAATTTCTACCTAGATCTTTGCTTAACGTTTTGAGGCACTTAACAGGCACACAACCATGCCCGCCCCAGCTGGTAGTGCAATTCCACAACTGCCACCCCTAGAAGAGAGGTCCCCTTGGGACAGTCGCAGTTGCCCAAAATCTAGGTGATCGCCAACCGAATGAGAAGCAAGCCCTAGGCGCCTCCATGGAAAGAAAGGGCCACCAGAGCTAAGGTAAGAGATTGATGACTTTATAGATAATTACATTCAACCTAATTGAGCCCTCTAGTGTGATAGGGTCGAACGTTTAAGATTGGACTAGTGTGAGGAAATGGGTGAATTAATGGATCATGTGGTTTGGCCCATTCGAGCTCCACAGTATAATAGAACCGAGCATGTAAGGCCTCAGCTTGATCACAACATGACCCACGCAGATCGGGAGGAGTGGGAAGAAGTTTTCCACCAAGTGCAGCAGCTGAACAGACGCTTTGATAAGACCTCGAGAAGAAATATTGAAAGGGTACACAACCTAAACGGCTTTCAAAAGTCTCATCGAGAGAGAGGGTCGCCTTTTATTCAAGAGATTGTCAATGAGAGAATTTCCATTTATGCCAAGGTTTCGACGTAACTCTCTCGGTATGATGGCTTAACTGATCTTAATGAGAACTTGATGCAGTTCAAGCCTATAATGCAACTACATGGACATAATAAATATATCAATGCGAAGATGCTAGTGACAAGTTTATAGGGTATAGCACTCGATTGATTTGTCAAACTTGAACATTTGTCTATATACTTCTATGACCAGCTTTGTGCAAGTTTCTGCACTAGTTTGCCAGTTGATGAAAGACGAAGCTCCACCACACGTATCTCTACACCATCAAGCAGAACAAGGGGATGTCCCTTTGCGAATTTTTTACTAGGTTCAACATGGAGGTGTTGAAGATTGATAACCCCAAGATTGAGTTCCTGATCGATATGTTGTTCTTGGGGCTCTGGCACAAAGAATAGGCCAATGCCCACGGTTAATGAAATAGTTGCTTGACTTAGCAGAGAGATACATAACCTAGGAAGAGATGAACAAATTGAAAGTTGTTGTGGGTTTTCTTGTTAATTAATTCAGTTATCGTTCACACATTTGTGATGAGACAGTTGCATTCAACAAGAAAACTATAAAATTGATTGGATACACATTGAGTAGAATAATAATAGTATTTCATTAAATGAAATATTTATTACAATTGAAGGACAACCTTATCAAAAAAAAAAAGAAAAGAAAAGGATTACAATAGTGCAACACGCCCACACTAGGCGACCGCAATCTCAAATAGTAGGAGTTTCATCTTTGGCTCAACCTAGCCCCTTTCACTCAACCTGCTTGGGCACCCTCCTAAATGCCCTGGTCGGGTTTGGGCATCATTGATGCAAGGGAAAGAACTACTTGTGCTAGCTGTGAGGGCCCCGCCACATTGCTTATAAAGTTAGTTAAGCGTAACACGTATTGGGCAATATTAACCTATCTGTCCTTGATTTGGAAGACAAAGTTATCAGTAAAGGTGAACTTCCTTGCCAGATTAGCAAGTATACCCTCAACCTCAGTCTACTTCTATTGAGCGGTAGTTATGGGCTTGATCGTAGCATTCATCACAGTATCCTCTTTCGTACCTTTTACGACTGCAGTCTCCTCAGACCTGGGGTAATGCTACAACTTCTCATCCAAAATTGAGCTTATTCTATCTTTTTCCTTAGCTCAAAAGGCATAGCCTAAGTGTTTGAGCTGCTTGAATGCCTTCTCGAATACAATATAGGCATCATCAATGGAAAAGACCACGCTAGTATCTTAGAAATTCAAGCTGAGCATAAACTACTCTACTATCTCCCTTCGCATTAAAGTGATCTACTGAGAGAACACTATTTAGGCCTCCTCGAGTGTAACAGTACAACTGGCCAATCAACCAGAAGCATAGCTCACTTGAAGATCTAGCTGAACCTTTTTCAGCATCGAGTCCATTCGGCTCCTCTCTTCTATGGCATCGACCAGCTATTGGTCTTTTATGTTGATTTGTTCTTAGCAGTCATCCATCTCCTTGGTCAGTTGGTCAACCCAAACTTGGGAAGATTCAAGCCGTACCTTCAGAGTCTCCAGATCCCTTCCCTCCCGTAGTTCTTCCCGATCAACTAAAGCCAACTTCGACCTCCGGCAAAAATAATACCTGAGCTGGCTCCTCTAAAATAGAGGTTATTATTAAATAGTGTAATCGACTAAAGGCAGCATTCGATGAGAAAATAATCAACCTCACACTTACCATATTGCAGTGGTAGGCCAGAGCCCTGAGCGTGCCAATTTGGCTTGGGTCCATGAACTTTCATTGGTCGACGGCAAAAAGCCTGACCACGATGCATTTAAGTGCATTGGCGCTCATCATCTCTAATGATATGACTGAGCTCGAGTTGGTCATCTCCATGGTTAGAGTAGTCTTGAATCGAGGCAACAACGGCTAGGGTATCTGAAATAAGATCCCATCACTACACCTGCCGAATAGATCATAATCTGTGTCGGCCTTCTGTTTACCCTTATCACTCACCGTCCTCTCGGGTGCTAAGCCTCTCTGCTCAACTATCTACCTCTTCCCTCGACCCGTAGGGCTGTTGTGAACCTCTTTCACTAGTTGAGTGGGCTGTGGAGCTTGTTTGATCTGTGGGATGGCTGGGGCGACAGTCAGTCAAAGGTGTTGCCTTCGCTGTAGCTCTATCTCGTCGTTCCTTTAGGCCTTGGCCAATGCTTCTTATCTACCATGAGCCATGATCTATTCTCGATCTATCAATGAAGGACAATCTAAAGAATAATTAAAATCAAGTAGAAAGATTGAAAATATATAATTTTCGCAATCAATAAGGATTTCTACCTAATTGGTCGCCTGTGGGTAAGTTTAGCTTGGCCAGCTACAAGCTAACCAGCACCAAACATCTCTCTTTGATCAGAACTAAGGCCTCAATCTAGCTAAACTCAGCCAGGTCCCGAATAAAAGTGTTGGGCCAGCTCGGAGTTTGGTTCCCCGACATCTTGATGTGTCCCCTCCACCACCCCCTGAAATATTAAACTCACTGGTCCCTCAAACATATAAATAATATTTTTTTCACTCTTAGCCATATGATGAGAATGGGGTAACTATGAATTTTTGACACGGGTGCAATTAGCACAGTGAAACTATATACAGTAAAACTCAAACTCTTCAGTGCTACCTAATTTTTGGGACATGGGAAGGTGGAATGAGTTTGAAAAATTTATGAAGGAAGCTAACTGACCAAACAAGTGCATTAGCACAGTGAAACTATATATAGTGGTGAAATAGTTGGGTAGGAGCTGCATTATAAAGACTTTTAGGCCCCTGAGAAGGTCGACTAGCGGGAACCTAAGTCCATATCTAAACCCCTCATCAAACATCGTAATACACTCCCTTAGAGGTCGATGCATCCTACCCCGCGGCCTAAGCACCAAAAGTTCAAACTCCTCAAAAACATGGTAAAGTTCTTTAATACGAACTAGATCAGCAGGAGTGATTTTGGAAACTATTTTTCTATAATGGTTAGGTGTAAACAATCGACCACACAATGTTGGCACTTCACTTGAGCCAGCTTTGCCTCTGGAAATAGCCTTTTCATCACTCGAGCTGCTGGAGGTCGAGCTTTTAGACATTTTCTTATCTCCAACCTCTCTATAGGACTGTGCACTATGGGACCTAGTGTCCTCATTATTTGATGAACTCGACATGCTTAAAATATAAATGAAGGAAAACAGAAACTAGTAGAAGAACGTATAGGTTTTTGTTGGAAAGGTCTAAAATATAGAAAGGAATTAAGGGCTTTGAATGCAAGAATTGACCAGATTAAATTCAATAAAAGTGTAAAATGAATATTTTTACCATGTCTATTTATAGGCATTCAGACATGGGAACCTAAACGATAGTAATAATTGCACAGTCATCTTTTGGTGCTTCATATACCTCAACGTAATAGATGCATTAAATGCACCAAACCCTGATCACGTATTCAAAAACCCTGGTCAATAGTTCAAAAACATTGATCGAAGGTGCATAACCGTCAATCAACTATCTACTTTTTACTCCTTATCATCGACAAGCTCAATTAGGACCGCGAATAGAGGGGCTCATGATATGGGATAGCCCAATAGACCCAGCCCAATAAGTTATCAACTCGAGACAATGCTTTCAGGCTCACTTAGCATATGAAGCCTAGCTATGCTTCCAGATCCAGCTAGGCCGATTTATTTGACCACAACCGTCAGGTTGAGTGGATAGTTCTTGACTCAACCCAATAGGAGGCTTCAAGCTGTTTAGTGCATTCAGCTATTTCTCTGGTTGGCTACTTTGTATGGTTGGTTACAGTCGACCAGAGTGCTTACTCCAGCACCGAATTGCATCCCTGTCGCATTTAATACTTTTATAGTTAGTGTGCCTCTCCATTAATGGCATGTGCCACCCCAGTATCGTCTCTGCCACCAACTCTATTAGGAGGCACGCCTCTAAAGTACTATTTATCTAAGAAAGTAGGAGATGATCCCACCTGAAATAGTACAGGATTGAGAAATAACCTACAACTCCCAAGCAAGGATAAGAGCCCTCTATACTTAATAAGGGCATCTTTGATATATCATCTACATGGAGAAGGTTATAAATACCCCATTGCCAGTCACCATCCAAGTATGCTATACATACTATATGCTCTTACTCTGTTGCTCGATTATCTCACTCGACCAGTACTAACTTGAGTGTCAGAGTACTTCAACTGGGGCCACCTTAGCTAATCTAATGTTTGCTAATGATTGTAGATCTCAGCCTAAGAAGAATTTTACTATTAGATCATTCGACCTCCTTAGTTGAATTAGCCCAAACACAACCTAATTTACTAAAACAGCTTTCAACCTCATCAATAGGATGCCAGAGCAAATAATTTTGAGAATGTGAGCAAAGAACTCGAATACGAAAAGGGAAAATAAGAAAAAAATGGCTGGACACAATTTGAATAAGGCGTCACCAAATTTGAGAATGACTTGATCCTGTAAGAATAACGAATGATTAGGCATTTCTTTAGATTACTCCATTATCTTCTTATGTGGTAAGTCCCTTGAATTTCTTCTCATGAGTTGTATCAATTTTAGCTATGGATATCAAATTTATCTTATTTGGATTGCATACTGGTGTTCTGTAGAATTTGCGATCCAAAAATATTTGATTTATTATCATGTGGATTAGACTAAAGAAATCACAAGAGATGATAGTATATCACCATTTGTTGGGGATATTACCCATTTTGTATGATTTGTTGAGCATATTAGTCATATTATAGTAGAATTAAAATTTTCAGTATGTGAAATGCTCTCCTAGAGTGTTTGAGAGCTTTCTTTTGTCTCTTTTTCTATTTTTCTTCTTCTTTTGTTCTTTCTTTTTCCTCACTGATTTGCATGTAAACAACTGGCTTTACTTCTCCATTTTGTTTCCTTTTGTGGCTGAGTTGTCTTAACTTCTACTGCATGGTGGAGACTTTCCTTCTGGTGTAAACTAATAATGTCTCGGTCTCATAAGCCAATATGTTAATAGAACACACGATTTTCATTTGAAAATGCAAGAGGAGATGGAATAGCATTTGGGAACATAAGATCCCATCCGATTTCAATTATTAGTCACAATCATACATATAAATACATATATAACCTAGTTTCAAATAGGACTAGACTAGACCATATTTAGGTAAGCATGTCCCCCGTGCGATGCATCAAAAATAATTTTAATACTAAAATAATTTATTTTATAATAATATTCATTTTACTTCGTGTGATCAAAAAAATAAATTATAATTATTTTCAATACTAAATAATAAAAGTTACTACCAATTAAATAAAATAATGTGAAAATTAGACAATGACTGAGTAGGAGTCAGATAAGGACTTAGTTTTTTCTTTTTTTTTTTTATTGAGCGCAACTTTGTTTTCATTTCTGTCCAGCAGTGAGTTAGTCTTTTATTGCCAAGTGTAGGCCTACCATTATCTACTATTTGTGTACTTTGGTATTATTAGACTTTATGTCTTTGCTATGAATGCTCGAGTAGGGTTTTGCGCTCTCTTTGAAATTGGTTGTTTTGATGATTGCTTGACTTTTGATTTTTAGTTTTTTATACTATTTGCATGTTGTCCTTTTTTTTTTACTTTTTCATTTTTGCTTGCTTCTTTGGAATTTGCTGCAAGAAAATGTGATGGCGAGCCCCTTTATGAGGCTTCCAATGGATTTAGTTTTTACGAGCCCTTTTGGGGTCTTACAGTGACACTAATGTTTGCACACCCCCTTCAAAGGCTTATAATAGTGTTGATGTCTACGTGCCCCATAGGGATCCTATAATAGTACTGATGCACATGCATTCCTCTTGGGAATCTTATAATAGTATTGATTGATGTGTGTTCCATTGGGATCTTATAATAATGTTAATAATGTTGATTATTGTGTATCCTTCTTGGCGGTCTTATAGCAATCTTTGTTGCTGCACATCCCCTTAGGGGTTTTAGAGCTATTTGGGTTGCTACTTCCCACCTTGAAGTCTTATAACAATTTTTGTTGTGCTACATGCCTTCTTGGTGGCCGTATAATATTTTTTTGTGTGTTCGCAATATGCCCCCTTAGGGATCTTATAGTAATCTCTATAGGTTATTCATGTGCCTCTTTGGAGGTCTTATAGTGGTCTTTTTGTTGGTTTAACATGCATCCCCTTGGGAGTCTTATAGTGGTCTCTTAGCGGTTTGCTACACACCTTTGGGGTCTTACATAAACTGAGGAGATATGTAAGGATCCATAAATTAAAACCAAAATAAGGCAAATTAACTTCCTATTTCCAAACCCAGGATCATTCATCATGTCATAAATTATGAATGAAAGACAAGAAGACTACCTTTGATGTCTAATCGAGGTGGATGACGTAGATCTTCCCATGGACTTTTCCAAATCAACACCTACTTTCTCCTATTCTTTGATCCATTTTCTCCACACCAAGAACTCCTTAAACCCAAAAATTTTACTTGTCAATAGACCTCCTAAACAGCTGCAATATGGCCAAAAATCGAAGGAAAAAATCTGCCCAATGGTCACCCAAAGTTTTTCCAAAATCGACCAAGCAGAAGGTTTAATTCTCCAATTCTAAGCTTCCCAAGTGTGAAGCCTCTAATGTTGATCCACACACCTAGGAAAAACTCTCAAATCCTCACACACTTTGCTAGAGAAGAGATAAGGAAGAAGATAATTGAGTTGGCATTTTCTAGGAGAGGCATGAGAAAATATTGTAGGTAGTTACTCAATATATGAGTTGTGCTACCTTGAGAGGGAAGAATGATGCTTTCATTGGAACTCCTAGGCTGGCCACTTGTGGTGTTTATAGGGTGAGTAGGAAGCTTTATGAAGCTTCCTCTACATCTTATCCACATGTGCCAACTAACTAGATTCAAAATATAGTTTGGATTTGATTCTAATTTCTCAAATTAAATCTATCCTTCCAATTAAAATGGACTTTTCCATTTTATTTCCCTCCAATTTATTTAATCTCCCAATTAATCAAATTAACTCTTTAATTTAATTAAGTTTAACTTAACTCTTTAAATTAATTAACTTAGCTCCTTAAACTAATTCATTTAACTCCTTAAGTTGAATAAATTAACTTGACTCCTTAAGTTGACTTCTAACTAATTAAATTTGTCACATGGCACCAATTAAATTAACTCCTTAATTTAATTGACTTGCTTTAATTTTTTAAATTATTTTGATTAATTCAACACTTAAATTAATCATGCCAAAGTGACCAATTAATAATTAGTCAATTTACTTTCTCCATTTCTATAGTAATAGCCACCACTTGAATTTTTTAACTCTTTAGAAAAATTCCTCCATTAGTTCACCAATTCATTAGACATGAGTTCACAACTCTTTGTGATATTTTGAATACAAAATATGTGAATTAGTTTAAACTCTTTTAAACCAACAACTCTGTCAATTACCAATTTCTATAGTCAATATCTAGCAACAAGCCCATGGAGCCCAACAAATTGGATGAATGAATTTTATCGATGTGAACCATTATAGTTTACACTTACCATACAAATATAGTCCTTTCATCTTCTATCTCCCGAAAAAGAAGATATTTGTCAGCTCCCTCATAGCTTTGATAACTATGTATCTATATTATATGCTTGATTCTCATTTATGACCTCAACTTTGGAAAACACCTTTTCCAAATTTTCATATTATCTTGTGCAAGGATTTTTTGGAATCAATCATTATAAAATACATAGGAGATGCACTCGTTTTTCATAATAATGAGAAAACAGATTCTATCTTGGATCTCACAAACTTCCATATTTAGGAAATTTATGCCCAATCTAAGCCCCAGATAACCTGCTGCATGATCAAGACCAAGTTAAAGCATAGGGACCTAGATATAAGGATACTATGGACCTTAAAGTTTAAGGACTAATTATTTGCACTGTCATAAACTCTGAGAACTCATTACTACCGACATGCACTATAGTTATCTAATGGATTCTCAAATCGGGCCTTCAATGAACTTGTTTTCTAACAAACATCCATTAATATACATCCATGTCTAACATAGATTGCCCATGAAATAGGGCAATATCCAACCTTTTGGAGTATGCATCATTAGTGCAAGTCTATACAAATCTTAGATGCCCATTCTTATAAGATTTTATGACTTAGAATATTTAAAATCATGACCATAGAGACTTATTTCATGATCACTATCATATGCATGACCAAGTCCTATAGTTTTGTATGATTTAAGGGCTTCAACCAAATGCTAGTGAAGAATAAAATATATAAGACGAAGATGGCCATTTTATTAAAATATCATCCAATCAAGATTGTCTCTCAAGTGGAATACTATATATATGTTAATCTGAATTGGTTGCGGAGCACTTTTCCAACATTTCAGTAGTTTTTGTTTTGTCGCTCGACCATTTAGGGGGTATTGTAGCGGTTTTAGTTTGTTGCGCAGCCCTTGTTCACCATCTTTTTGACTCTTCAAGGACGAGGTGCCTAAGAAGAAGTAAGGGAGATTTCTCTGAGTGCTTCTATGATCTCATAGGTAAATCCCACTAGTGGATTTTCATCTTTTGTAGTTGGGTATTGCAATGCTAAGTTGGAGAAAGGCATTATGGAAGATAATGGCTACCGAGCTTCCATTGTCCACCAAGATTTTCTTTAATCCAAAGTTGGAGAAAGAGGCTGAGATCATTAACGCATCATTGTGCTTGCCTCTTCTTGTCTTCAGGTTTTCTTCCCCAAGGATTATATTGGAAAGTGAGAGGTGCACATCATATATGCCTAGAGTTAGTCTAAAAAATGGGGAGTCCTGTAGTCTTTGTTAGAATGCACTTTCTTAGGGGCATTATTGTAATTGTTGTTGCACGCTCTCTTGGGGATCTTATAGCAGTTTTTATTGTTGCTTGCCCCTTTGAGAATTTTATACCAGTTTTTGGTTTGTTATCCAGGAGCCTATGATCTTTTGTGAATTTGTTACACACCCCTTTAAAGGTCTTATAATAATTTTTTATGTTTGTTGTGTGCCTCCTTTAGGTCTTATAGAGGCACTGTAGTAGTTTGCCAAATTGTACAAAAACCTTTAATGAAGTAGCTCAAAATACAAGAACTTTGCAATATAGAATTAGATGGTTGATGATATGGGGACTACGACCATATTTCAATGATACGTGACCAATAACCACCATGTACACTACTAAGACCAATTGGAGCTTATTACATATTTTCAAGTATGACCATTTTATTCCATATTTAGATACTATGAAAGACAACCTTATTGGACCACATTTTCATAATGCACCACATTAAGGTATTTTAATTTCACTTTGGATATCATATTTTTTTTATTTCAATTCATATTTTCATTTCTTTTTTTTTCAACTTGATGAATATATATCAAGTTATTTAATATTCAATTAATTATTTTTATAAAAAAATATTTTTTTGAGAGAAAATAGACAAATGTTATAAATTATAAATCTGAAGCAAGACCTTTATTGAGTTCATCAGATTTAGATGTAAGATCCTGAGAAAGCAAGATAGCGTGTCTATCTAGATGATGAGCACAATGGTTGGCATATTGGCGAACATATTTGATCGAAACTTAATTAAGGAGATGAAGCTCTTGCTTTGCATCCGAAATGATAGTACCAATACAGGAAAGATTAGGACCAACCTCTTGCATTACTTTAATAACCGTGTAGCAATCTCCTTCAATAATTGAACGATTGCCATCTCACTAGCCATTTTGGCCACCATAGCTTTTGCCACCTCCGTGTCAACATTGCTGGATACCTTATAGCTAGTGCTGCCATAGCTTTCACAGCCATCGTATCAATATAGCTAGATACACTTAGCATGTATTTGTAAAATGAAATAAGAGATTAATTATAAATTACAATAAAGGCAAATTAGGTTAGGTTTTACCCCCCTCCCCCCAATGAAAATAAAAAAGGGTTAACCCCCCCCCCCCAATGTAAAAAAAAAATCAATGCACTCCTTATGCTTTTAAAAAAGTAGCAAATTACCCCCTCCATCCCGCGGTGCAATTCACACGCGATAAGTACAATTGGTTATAGGATTTTTGCTATTCAAATGTCAATTTTACCTTTGAATAATCGTTGGATCCACTAAAAAAATTGATGATTCATATTACTTCTACCTAATAAAAAAATATAAAATATATAAATATATTTATATACACATACATATATATTTTTTAAATATATAGTTATATATAGCATATTTATATATAATTATATTTATACATAGTTAAATATATGCACATATATTATATACATATTTATATATAAACCCAACACCACCACCCTCAACCTACCCAATCCTCCCCCACGCTGTGAGGCTCATGGCTATCGCTCCTAGAGGCCTCGTGGGAGGCGAGCTCTCTTAGAAGTGATAGCTGTGGCCGTTGCTTGCAGGGGCAGCCATAGATGTGGCCTTGTAGAGACCTTCAGTGTGTGGCCATAGTCACCACTTGCGAGGCTGCCCTTGTGAGCGGCAACCATGACCATCGCTTGCAAGGGTGGCCATGAGGGCTGCCTCACAGAGGCCTCACGAGAGGATGCTTCTGCGAGCAGTGGCCATGACATGGTAGGTACAATGTGGTGTGGTAGGGTTAGGGTGGGGGTAGGGGTGGAGGTTATTATATGAAATATAATACAATATTTTTCTATATTTATGTTTATTTATTAATATGTATTATATATAAATACTTAGATAAATATATTTGGGCATTTATAATGTATTATATTATATATTTTATATTTATAGGATATTATATATTTGTACATATAGTATATATAAAAGAATAAATTAGAAAAATAAAAATGAAAAAATTAAAAATAAATTTTAAATTTAAAAATAAAAATTAGTTTGAAGGAGATGAAATAAGATATATAAAAATATATTTTAAAAAATAAATAAATAAAATTAAAAATATATCTTTGTTGCCTTTTCTTTTTCTTTTCACAAGGGATATCTTTGTTCTTTTTCATTTTCACAAGTGTAAAATGCAATTTGGCCTTGAAATAAATGATTAAACTGGACTCCAACTTACATTTTCAACTTTTTGAGTGATGTGGAAGAGTGAAAAATACTTTTATGTGGAACCACATTTCAACTTTTTGAGTGCTAAAGTCCTATGGCTTACAGTCTAAGTGACATTAATTATCTCTATTATGTAAGAAGTTTTATATTCAATTCAAAATGGGTGCATTGTGCACATTATGTGCATTGTGTGTAGTATATATTTTGATTTATTTGATTTAAAAATAAAAAAAATATTAATTTGTTGAAAGGATAAAAATTTGTCATTTATAATGATTTCTTTCTCAAAAATAAATAAATAAATAAATAAATACTTTTTGAGTGTTGAACCTTCTATAGAAAAACCTCAAATGTTTAGGCACACGCAAAATTGAATTTCTCACCGGACATATTGGACCACATTTTTAACATTTTGAGTGGCGTGAGAAGAGAGAAAGGTACTTTTCTATTGGACCACATCTTCAACTTTTTTAGCGTAAGATTTGAGTTGCGCTATTGTTAAAAATTATAGCTTTCGCCACAATTACTAAAATTACAACTAAAAATGCATTGGATCTGATATTCAAACTATACAATTGTACATCACAACAGTACATATTTTAAAATATGTTTATCGAAAGGAATCATAATCTAAAGTCACAATCTATTCTAAAAGAAAAAATTCAGTATTAAAATATCCATTAGTTGTTCAAAATGTAAAAACTGTACTTACGTACGTGGGTTGGTCATATTTCCAGTAATTAGTTAGGATTTGTGTGATAGAAAGATAAGCAGGCAAAGTTAAGGCATATCTGCAGTGAGACATGTTTGTATTTACCTCATATAAAGTACTAGCATTTTCCCCGTACTATGCATGAACTTTTTAAAATTATGATATATTAATATAATCATTGAATTCTAAATATAACTAAAATAATAACATAAAAATAAAAATATTGCAAAAATATTGAGTAATTAGTAATATTAAATTTTAAATCTTAATATTTAAAGTTTGCAAAATATAAAGATATCTTAAATACATTATGTCATAAAAAATAAAATTAAAAAATTACTCAGCGAGAAGTCAAAAAAAAAATTTAAAACATCCAAAAAATAAAAATTTATGAATATGATTATGTACTTTATTTAAAAAAAATATTATGCGATCAAAAGCTAATAGATAGTTGCATTAAAAAATAAAAATATATGAAACTGATATAGAACACAAGATTGATGGCTTGAAAGTTGTTTGAAAAAAATTAAATTATAAAACTTTAAGATTATTTTAGATTTAAAAGAGGATGAGGATATATTAAGTTAAAACTTAATATAAAGAATTAAATAATATATTCATTGCCAAGGATTAGAAAAATTTTATTTGATTTTAGTTTTTGATTAAAGATCAATTAAGTCAAGACAAAACTATGATAGTAAAGATAAAAAAAAAAAAGTAAAAAATTAAAACACATATATAAAATAATTACAAAGTTAAGATCAATATTAGTGTATAAGTTTATAGAAACCTTTAAATTTGACTCATAGCTCAATTGTCGAATTATTAAGTGAAGAAAAAAGTTTGATCTTAGCAATGCAAAGTTGAAATTATAGTAAATTAATAAAGTAATTATAATCTCAAAATTAATTTTTAATAGGAATTGGTAATAGAATATGAGGATGAAATTGGAATGTAAAATAAAATATGGAAAAAATAAATTATTTTGTTCATTCTTAATTTTTTTTTTTATGAATATAATTGGATCTTCATATTATATTTCACAACAGTAGAAAAAAAGTGAATAACAAAAAAAGTTAACCTTTTAAACAAACAAAATTTAAAAATATAAAAAAATAAAATTATATATTGATAGACTAAATAATGTCTTGAGGTATAAACTTAAAAAGTTTATAGGTGTATATTCTATTGACATAACCATCTCATAATTTTTTAAATATATAAAAAATGATCTAAAAATATATATTGATGTAGTATATAAATGTTTTAAAAAGAGTTCAAATTGTACATATATATACATACATAATTACAAATATATTAATGTCAAATAAAATTAAATGACATACTTCTAAAATTGTAAATATTCAAAAAGTGAAATAAATTTTAAAAATATTGGAAAAAAAAAATAGATGTCATACTATAAAACTATAAACTTAATGAGCCAAAAAAGCAAATTGAAAAATAAATTATAAAATTTAACAATAAATTAATAACTTGATTTAAAAAAAATGAGTAAAAGGATGCTAACTATATAATAATTTAAATAAAATAAAAATTAAATGAAAAAATTTATTAATAATGAAGTTAAAAAATGTAACTAATAAAAATAAAATAAAATTAAAAATATTAAGCGTAATTAATAAATTTCATAATAAATGAATTGATGACATAAACTAAATTGTAAACAAAAAAGACATAGAAATTTACAAATTTAATAGCAATAAAAGCTAAATGATAGACTTTATTTAGATTGAAAAGACAATTATAGCATTAAAATCCAAAATATCTCTTCCATCATGTAATATACCTAAAATAAACCAAAAAAGAAAAAAAGAAAAAAAATACAAAAGGTGAACAATAAAATCAAATAAACAATAAAAATTTTGAATAATAAACTAAAGATGCACACAAAGAGAGAAGAAAAAAAATGCTAGGAATAAAGGGGACACAAAGAGTAAAGTGAAAAAAAATTGCTAGAATATGAGAATATAATGAAATGGCTTTTGAAAGACTTTATATATAGTGGTATAGGTATAAGTTAATTATTAAAAATAAGAGAAAATCATGAAAGATTTATCAAATTATAGAGTTCAAATGATCAAAAAATCTTCCACATATTGAACGTAGAGATGGAAAATATTTTGTAAATAAATTGTAATTATTTTTTGATATTAGAGATAAATAAAGAATATTGTTCTAATCAAGAAAATGACTTCAAAAAATCAGATATCTTTAAAAGGAATAAATAATATCAAATTTAATAACAAAAAAATCAATTTTTAAATTTAATCAAAAAATTAAAATTCTAAGAATTTGCCATTTGGTCAAAATAGCACAATTAAAATCAAAATTGTATAATTATAGATCCCACACCGTTGTGCTATATATAATAGTTAGATTATTAAATTAAATAACATATGTCTTTTCACAAAATGTTATTGGTTATTTTACATAAAGTTGTTGATATGTATTTTAAAAATTTTCGTACATTAAGTGGCGTGGTAAATATTTAATACTAAATTAATACATAATTAAATATAAATACAAATATATTTAAAATTATTTGATTAAATTATAAATTAACTAAAAATTAATAAGTCGAAAAATAAATAAAGAACAAAAAAAAAATTAAAAGAAGTTATCTTTCTCTTCCCCACTCCCACTCCCACCGCCACCCCAAGCTAAAGCCAAACTGGTCATGCTTGGCGGTATATCCGGAATTAGAGGTGTGGGGGTGGGGCAGGAGCTTTACATATACAAATATAGATCGGGCTTTTATGGTTTTTATTTTTTTCTTAATTTTTTTAAGTGAAGGTTGGGCAATTTATATTTTGTTAGTTTTTTTTTTTAAATCACTCAAACTTGAGGAGTTTTTCTTCATAAAAATATAATGAGTTCCATTAAAATTTTAATAAAAAATTGGATAGAGTACTTAAAGTGTTAAAAAAATTATAAATTTTGGACTAAAAGTGATTGATACCATAATTTCAAGACTAATAGTATATACATAGATATATTGTGGGACTAAAAGATAGTTTTATCTAAAAAATATATTTGAATAAAATAATTTATTAATGCATAAAAAATTATTAATATATTAATTAAATATCTCATATAATCGTATCTATTTACAATCATATAAAATATATCATTTATCCTCCAATAAATAAATGCGCTAAATATATTTTTCCATTTATGCCTAAATCAAATCCAATAGAATTTTTGTTTCTGAAACAATAAACTTTAAATAGATCTAACAATCAAACTTTGGATCCGAATATTATAAAATTATCTTTATGTATTTTTTTGAATTTGTGAAATTAGAACCTATATTATAAGATATATCAAATGATATCATAATTCTTGTCATTGATGTGTATGTATCCCCAGTCCGAGTTAAAGTGGTCATGAAAGCTACGATTGGAAAGTCGTTTAGCTGGAGCTCACCCCCAACAGACAAGCCGAGCTGAAGTCCGAAGAAACAGTCGAGATGAAGGTTTGAGGTTCCCGAGCTGAATTCATAAGAAGTAGCCGAGATGAAGGCTTGAGGTGCCTGAGCTGAAAACATAAGAAGTAGCCAAGATGAAGGCTTGAGGTGCCCAAACTGATCTCAGAGAAAGCAACCGAGATGAGGCTTTGAGGTGTCCGAGCTGATCTTAGAGTTACAGTTTTAGCCCAATACAACCAAGAGACAAGGAATGTGGGCCACATGTGGCATCGTGTTGATCAATTCTAATGAATGTGGATAATTAGAGGTTTAATGGGCGGTTACAGCCTTAGTTAGTGGGGTTCTTAGCCATGTGAAAGGCTTTGTATGAGATTATAGAAGGGACTACTAGATTATCAAAGAAAATATATCAGATTACTTGTTTTTGCTTTCAATTGGTGCTTTGTAAAATTATTCTTTTTGGCATCAATTTGGCGTCGTCTGCAGGAAAAGATTAAGAGTTGAGATGTGAGAATGGGTGATTCGGAAAAGAATGGAGAGAGATGTAAAAGGATGATGCCACATGATGAGCCAACGCTTGTAACTGCAGCTGCCATGCCATCAGCTATGGTGGCACAACTAGCAGTTACTGAAGGAAGGGTTACCCCCGGTACCTCCGATGGTGGGGCAAATGACTACAGAATAGTTGGCCAACTTCTTATTGTCAACGTTCGATATTATCGTCGCCACCCAATCAGTTGGAACCATGCATGCACCCCCATACCAATGCCGCCAGCCCCTGTGGTCATCTCTTTTCTGCTAGGAATAGCGCCTAATATCCCACCATCTCCCACCCTTGTGCCCCTTTCAGGATTGGTTAGACCTATACCTCCAGCAAGGGCGATGGCTACTCTAGTAGTGCATATGCCCGTGGGTG
Organism: Jacaranda copaia; assembly: GCA_014898725.1. NCBI lineage: Eukaryota > Viridiplantae > Streptophyta > Magnoliopsida > Lamiales > Bignoniaceae > Jacaranda > Jacaranda copaia. The sequence continues at coordinate 94,147 of JACGDI010005592.1, forward strand.
TAGCCCCCGTGCAGAGTCCTAGAGCTGCCTTGGTGAGCAGTTGTGCAGGGCATGGTTATAGTTGGCCCACCTTTCCCCAGTAATCCAGGGCTGGTCATAGGAGGACAGGAGGTCATAGCTACACCGACCGATACAACACTAGAAGAACTTAGAAAGAAAGGTGCTCGGAACATACCTAAAGAGGTTCACATGAAGAGCCCATCTACTTAGCAGACGTGGAGGCAGTGGCGGGAAGTTAGATCTCGGTAGGACATGACAGGAATAGGAGGGACAAGTCTTAATCATATTGGATGGCGAAAATGGAAGAAATGAGAAGGGAGATGGAGGAGATAAGGAAGAGGATCGAAGGAAGGACGGGAGAAAAAGTCAAGGCTTCACTGTTTGACAAGGCCATATTGCGTGATCTATTCCCAAAGAACCATAAGTCGCTCAATATGCCCAGGTACACAGGTACTACCGACCCTGTTGATCACTTGTGCGAATTTGAGAACTTGGCCCTGCTATACCAATTCTTGGATGGAGTGAAGTGTAGGACTTTTCTTACCACCCTAGGAGGGCTGGTCAGAGATGGTTTGGGCAATTACCACCCTGGGGTATTCATACATTTGATGAATTAGCACGAAGATTCCTACATCAATTCACCAGTAATAAATAGAATAGGAAAAGAGCGCAGAGCTTACTTTCCTTCCGGCAAGGGGAGGCAGAAAGCTTGAGAAGTTTTGTGAGGCGATTCACTACGGCAGCCTTGGAGGCTCCTTTGGCAACTCCAGAATTATTAAGTGGTACTTTTCCTCAAGGGCTGCACCCTGGTCCTTTTTTTCGATCCTTAAGCAGAAAGCCATTGAAAAGCTATGATGAGCTCCTGAGGCAGGCAGAGAAGTATATCCACGAGGAGGAAGACTGCGAGGCGAAAGAGAGAAATTTAAAGGAAAAGAGAAAAGACTAGAAAGAAGATCTTGCCAATAAAAAGCCTGGGTAAGAGAAGAGACTCAGAGCTGTGCTTGTGCGGCAGGTGAAAGTTCCATCGGTGATAGGGCCGAAACTAGATCACTACACCCTCTACGGCTACCCAAGGAACAAGTTATGTAGGCTATTAAGCATCTTAATCTGCTTTGATGGCCACGTTCCCACAGAGACCCCCTAAGATAACCCGAGTCTGACAAATTCTATTATTTTCATAATGAGTATGAGTATGAGATGGAAAAATGTGATCACTTGCGAAATTAGTTGGAGCAATTAGTGCAGAATGGATAGCTGAATGAATTTATACTCAGAGTAGGAGTTGAAGATAGATATAAGCGTACCGCACAAATCTAAAAGAGGCAACTAAAAATTTAACAACCCAATAGGGAGAATGATCCTAAAAATGGGACTGTCAGAAGAGTGATTCACATGATTTTGGGAGGACCAACTGAAGGAGACACTCATCAAGCTAGGAGAGCAAGCGCCAATGCTGTTGCACACAAAAATATGGAGGTGGCATCGGTCTCTTCCATTGGCGACATCCTGCTTATCCAATTTAGACCAGAGGACCTGAAGATAATGCATCTGCCTCATAAGATGCTTTAGTTATTACAACGATGATAGCTAACTATGAAGTAGCTCGTATTTTTGTTGATGGAGGTAGCTCGGCAGACATCCTTATTCTTGATGCCTTTCAACAGATGGATCTAGAAAATACCATGCTCAAGCCAGTGGAAATATTACTATTTAGATTTTGAGGAGAAATGGTTTAGCCCAGGGGACGAATTTCTTTGCCAATCTCTTTGGGGATAGGGATGTACTAGAAGACATGTATGGTAAATTTCTTAGTAGTAGATGCCCCTTCAGCGTATAATGTGATTTTTGGTAGGCCCAAGCTACAACTTTTTCAGGCAGTATCGTCCCCATACCATATGAAGCTGAAGTATGTTGGAGACGATTGGTAGGGAAAGTAGTGGAAGATCAGTATACTTCTAAGAAGTGCTACGTGGATGCAGTGAGAAAAGGATCCCACAAAGGCAATAAGGTCGTATGTAAGCAAAGGCAAACTGGTGCAGACGCACCCATGGGTGTGGAAAAGTAGCAAAAAATTGAACTTAAGGAAGAGCTTCTATCGATAGAGTTGGTCTCGGGAGATCCCAACAAGATCACACGGATAAGCTCCCACCTAGAGACTAGCCTAAAAGTAGAGCTAATTGTCGCATTAAGGGATTGTGTGGATGTTTTTGCCTTTTCTGTTAAAGACCTTACAGGTATAAACCCAAAGATGGCCGAGCACCGACTTAATGAGGATCCAACCATAGGGCCAGTCAAGCAAAAAAAGAGGCATTTTGATCTTGAGAAAGACTGCATAATCTAGAAGGAGGTGGAGAAGCTCTTGGATGCAGGACATATTGTGGAAATCCAGTTCCCTGAGTGGATCTCCAAAGTGGTGTTAGTGCTAAAGCAGGCGCACAAGTGGAGAGTGTGCATAGACTTCAAGGATTTGAACAAAGCCTGCCCGAAAGATTTCTATCCTCTACCCAGGATCAATCTGATGGTGGACTCTATTTCTGGATGTGAACTTCTTAGCATGATAGATACCTCGCAAGGATACCACCAAATTCCACTCAGCTCGGAGGATCATAAGTGGGTAAGCTTTATCACATCCTAGGGAACCTACTATTATCTAGTCATGCCTTTTGGTCTAAAGAATGCAAAAGCCACATATTAGAGGCTAGTTGATCGGATGTTCAAGTATTAGATTGGTCAAAATATTGAAATGTATATTAACGACATGCTGGTGAAAAGTGCAAGTTGAGCTGAACATGTTGAGGACTTAAAAGAGACTTTTGAAACTCTGCGCAAGTATGGGATGAAGTTGAACCCAGAGAAGTGTGCATTTGGGGTAAAATGAGGCACGTTTTTGGCCTATCTGGTAATTGAAAGAGGAATTGAGGCTAACCTAGAAAAAATTTGAGCTATTTTGGAGATGAGTCCCCCAAGAACCATGAATAAAGTTTAGAGGTTGGCCAGAAGGATAGATATACTAAGCAAATTCATATCCAGATTAGTTGATATAAGTTTACCTTTTTTTGGAATCTTGTGGAAAGTGAAGTAATTCGACTGAGGGGAAATAGCACAACGTGCATTTAAACAGCTGAAAGCCTACTTAGTAGAGCTCCCCTTGCTGATGAAGCCTACCCCAGGGAAAACTCTTTATTTATATTTAATGACATCTGAGCAGGCAGTAAGCATAGTACTTGTAAGGGAGGATGAAATGGTGCAGAAGCTGGTATACTATGTCAGCAAGATATTGCATGCTATCAAGCTGAGATACCCCAAAATTGAGAAAATGGCACTAGCCTGGTGGTCACGGCAAGAAAGTTATGACCTTACTTTTTATCTCATCCTATCCTTGTGTGAACTAACCACCCATTGAAGCAAACTCTTGGGAAGGCTGACGTGGCAGGAAGGCTAGTTAAATGGTCAATGGAGTTAGGAGACGATATTGGCTATGCCCCCAAGAACACCATAAAAGTGCAGGTACTGGCGGACTTCGTAGCAGATGCGCTTATGAGGGGGGATAAAAGTTTGTGGATGGTGTATGTAGATGGATATCAGGACATGGAAGAAGTGGAGCTGGAATTATCATTGTTGATCCTAAAGGGGAAGAAATGGAGTTTGCAGTGAAGTTCCATTTTAAGGTATCCAACAACAAAGTAGAATATGAGGCCGTGATATAGGAGATTAAAATGGCCGTCCAAAGTGGTGCCAGACATGTCCAGGTGTTCACTAATTCACAGTTAGTAGCGAAATAGATCGAAGGACTGTATGAGGCCAAAGAAGCCAGAATGAATAAATATCTGTAGCTGGTAGATAAGCTACGACAAGATCTGGCTGAGCTTCAAATAACCCAGGTACCTCGGGAGGAGAATAGCAAGGCAGATTGTTTGGCCAAGATAGCAAGCTCTCTCAGTGAGTGTAACACCTGGCGAATCATGATCCATGAGTTAGAGAAAGGAAGTCTAGAAGCTAAAGTCCTCATGATCAAAGAGGGCCAGGATTGGAGGACTCCCATCATACGATACCTACATGGAGACAACCCGACAGCTGATCATAAGTTGCGTGTGCGAGCAACACAATTTACCATGATAAATAGACTGCTGTACAAGAGAGGCTTTTCTCAGCCATTGTTACGTTGTTTGTCCCATCAGGAAGGAGAATACATCATGCGATAAATCCATGAAGGGTACTGTGGGAATCATTTAGGAGAGACTGCACTAGCCTCCAAAACTGTCCGAGCTAAGTACTTTTGACCCTCTGTCCAAGCTAATGCAGGAGAGTTGGTGAAGAAATGCGATAAGTGTCAAAGGCACGCCCAAGTCTACCATGTACCCGTCGAGCCCATGCATGGAATGAGTGCCCCCTACCTCTTTGCAAAATAGGGAATAGATATTATGGAACCTTTCCTTGCGGCAATCAAGTAGAGGAAGTTCCTGTTGGTTGCAGTGGATTATTTTAGTAAGTGGGTAAAAGCTGAGCCCTTGGCTAAGATAACAAAAAATGAGGTGCTCAAATTCTTGTGGAAGAACATAGTCTGCAGGTATGGTATTCCCAAGGACTTAATCTCGAACAATGGAAGGCAATTCCAAAGGGCCAAGATGCAAGCCAGGTGTAAAGAAATGAAGATTGTCAACACTTCAGCATTATAGCCCACCCGCAAACTAATGGGCAGACTGAGGTCATTAATCACGATCTCTTGAGAAGTCTGAAGAAAAGGTTGAATCAAGCTGGTGGTGGTTCGATAGATGAGCTTCCTGGAGTATTATGGGCTCACAGGACTACGCCGAAAGTATCAACCGGGGAAACACCCTTCAGTATGGTCTATGGTATGGATACGCTAATACCAGTTGAGGTGGGTCTAGAATCACATCGAGTACTGGCATATAATCTTGAGGAAAATAAGGAGCTACTCTAAGATTCTCTGGATATGATCCAAAAAAAGAAGGAGAATGCTTGCCTCAGGTCGGCTAAGTACAAGCAAAGGATTCAAACCGCCTTTAACAAAAGGGTCAAGTCTTGCAATTTTTAGGTATGAGATTAGGTCTTGAGAAGAGCGGATGCATTGAGAAATATTGAAAAATTGGAACCCAACTGGGAGGAGCCCCATAGGGTGATCACAGTGCTGAAAGGGAGAGCTTATAAGTTGGAAACGATAGAAATGAGGAAGCTCGCTTGGCCGTGGAACGTGTAGAACTTGTAATGTTTTTTACATATAATTTTTTTTAGAATTTGCTTCGCTTTTCTTACTCTACATTAATTGGCTTGCTTTGTTTAGTTCTCATAGAAATTAGACCAAGTCAGTTTCCATTTCTTGTAAGTTCAAGTCAGGCAGGATTAGCTTATCTCTTGTTAAGTTTTGAAAGTGTCATTTGCTTTTTTAAAATCACTGATCCAAACTACTTAGGCGAATGCTAAATGAAAATTAGTTCGGCTGATCTAAACTGAAGATGGCAAATGCCAGATGAAAATCAGCTCAGCTAACTAAACTAAAGTCGGTGAATGCCAAATGAAAATCAACTCGGCTAATCTAAACTGAAGATAACGAATGCCAGATGAAAATCAGCTTAGTTAATCTAAACTAAAAATGGTGAATACTAAATGAAAAATTAGCCCGACTGATCTGAATAATTAAAGATAGCAAATGTCAAATAAAAATCAGCTCAGTTGATTTAAACAACTGAAGATGGCGAATGCCAAATGAAAAATCAGCACGGCTGATCTAAACAACTAAAGATGGCAAATGCCAAATGAAAATCAACTCAACTAATCTAAACTGAAGGTGGCAAATGCCAAATGAAAATCAGCTCGATTGATCTAAACTAAAGGTGGTGAATGCCAAATGAAAAATCAGCCCGGCTGATCTAAACAACTAAAGATGGTGAATGCCAAATGAAAATCAGCTCGACTGATCTAAACTAAAGATGGCGAATGCCAAATGAAAATACGCTTGGCTAATCTAAACTACAGGAGATGGTGAATGCCTAATAAAAATTAGCTCGTCTGATCTAAGGCGACAAAGCATGGCTAAACTATAATTATTGAGGAACACCTAGGGCGCTTGTAGGAAGTTGAAGTTAATGCGGTAAAATTGAAGGGCGAATGATCAAGACTGCAAAATAAAAATCCCTCTATTTCATTAAGTAATGTGGTTACATTTGTTTGAAAAAATGGGGAAGGACTTAACAAGTGGGTAGGGTGTGTTACAAAAACTTTCAATTGCTGGGGCTAGCCTGCTTAGGGGGTAACGTAGTAGCTGGGGTGGCAGCCTAGTTCAAGGTCCCAGCTGTAGAGAATACCTCGATCCCTCTTAAAGCTTCAGTCTTTGACCCCAGCTCGATTGTCGATTGGGGCTTAGCATGTCGCTTTCAATTTCATCAGTAGGGTCATCATCTTTTGAGTCTGATGGGAGGGTTTCCAGTCCAAACATTTGATCCACATTCTCGTCCAGCTGTCCCATGCGTAGCACTTCTCTAGCCTCCAGCTGATCTGCACAGATGTTGATGCCATGATGGTAGTACTTCAGAGCGTTTTTTACAAGTATCTGTTTGGAATAATTGCTCTTCAGATACTCGCTTAGGCGAGATCTCCAGTTGGCTTCCAAGAAGTTCCTCTCCTCCTCTGTATATTGGAACACCACGAAGAAGGTATCCCATCCTTCGCAATGGCCCTTCTCCCAAGCTTTCTCTAGTGCTTTTTTCTACTGAGACATCAGCTCGGATATCTTAAACTTGGACTTGGCTAAGCTGCCAGCCACCTCGTCACACTTGGCTCGTAATGTTGAAAGTTGCTGCCTCAAGTCCGCGAACTGGCTCATCTCAGCATGAAGCTTATCCAGCTCAGCTTTCAACCTCTAGTTATTTATCTCCAGTTGGTGGTGTTCCCTTTCCCATCAAGTGAGAACATTCCCCGCAAAGATACTAGTCTAAAAAGAAGAAGAAGAAAAGGTTAATAGAAATTAGGAAAAGAGACAAGTCAAAGTTCAGCTTTTGGAAGTAGCATACCTTGGAAAGATAGAAAGCCAATTAATTGCGGAGGCTATCAAGGGTATTCTGACGGCCAACTACCGATCTGAGATAGTCAAAATTCCCCGCAAGAAGTCCTTGCCTAGGTTATGAGTGGAGTCCATTAAGACTAAGCTGCCGACCATGAGATAGGTATGAGGTCAGTTGCAATGCAGAGTTAAAAAGCTTGGCTCCTCTAGGATGTTCTCCTAGGCTGAAACTGGGTAGGCTGGCTCAGCAACTGCAGGTCTTTTAGGCGCCGGAGCTAGAGAAGGAGGGGTCTGATGTTTACACGGAGATGGCTTGGTTGGAGCCTTGCGGGAAGAGCTGGCTCTATTGGTTCATTTTGGAGGGCAGTAGTTCTTTTATCTGCCTGGCTGCTAGCCTCTACGGCCAATAGAAAAGCTTTGGTAGAAATTCTTTCTAAAAAAAAGGGGGGGTCAAAGACAAAATCACCCGAACAACATTCATCTTAAGGAAAAAGATATATACCAAAAAGCTTGAAGAGCTCTTTAGCTTTAGGACTCGAGGCAAAGTGGTACAAGAAGCCTGGTATTCCCAAGAAGGTCTCCTGTAGCTGACGACTATTTAGCCTGTCTAGCAAGAATTGCCGACCCAATGGAAATGTCCTACTCTTGGCCGAGCTCTCTGAGGGCATATGTTCTATCCATCTCTTAGGGAAGCCCCACTGCTCGGGTGATGCTATGTACACATAATACTCTTTCTAATATTTTACCGAGGTGGGGTATTTAGACAGGAAGCAAACATCCTCCTGAGATGTTAGGTAAAATAGCCCAAAACCTAAAGATTTAGGGTACAAAAGAGAATGGAAGAAGGTGGTTGTAGGTTCTACTTGCAAGTGTCTACATTGGATAATGAAGCCAGTCATTAACCTAAATGAATTGGTGGTGAATTGATTAAATGGAATGTCTAAGCCTCTAGACACCAACCTAAACAAATCAGGCAAAGGAAAACATAGCCCACCACATGGTTGTTCTACATAAAAGCATAGAAATCCTGAAGGGAGGTGGTGTGGCCGATCTGAAGACTTGGGTACTACTATATGATACTCCTCTAGGATACTTATAATCTCTCTCAACTTATGACTTTTGTGCCTAGTCATTCTAGAGAAATACATTTCATAATAAGGTAGCCCCGCCGGGGTCATGCCATGCTCAGTCTCCCTCATCACCTCTAGTGGGATACTAAGAACTAAGTCATCCAAGTCACCATCCCCAATCAACTCAATGGACATTCTAGGTTTTCTAAGAAATTTAATGAAATAAAACTGAAAAATATGAAGTAAAAAATCAGAAAGAACCTGGATTCATTTTCCAGAGGCATAGAAGGTGAGTGGAGTTTTCTTCAAATTGTGACGGTGACCGCTACCCAGATAGCGGAGTATTGCCAAAATGCATGGCGAAAATGGAAAAGAAAAAAGAATAGAGGGGGAGGAGGGTTTGCAGAAATGGTGAAGGAAGGAGAAGGTTGAACCGGCGTGGCTTTTATAGGGAAAGGAAAAGGGTTTTTGGACTCCCAAATTTAAACTACACTGTACACGTGTCTCTGGGAATATGTAAGATAGGATAGATCAATTAATGCTACGGATAAGACAAGCAAACCTAGGGAAGGACAAAGCAATGATAGTTATTCCTTGGAAATGAGCAAAATCATTGCAGGATTACTTGAACCCAGCTTGGGCATCAATAAGCTCGGGAGATCATCCTATGGGGAATACTCATCCCTTTGACCGTTTCACTCTCTTCATTACCCATTAGTTCGGACTGTCATAGTTCAAACCTTTTGAACTTGATTTTTGGGGGATGAGGTGATGCGTATGTATCCCCAGCCTGAGTTAAAGTGGTCATGAAGGTTGCAATTGGAAAGTCATTCAACTGGAGTTCACCCCCAATAGACAAGCCGAGCTCAAGTCAGAAGAAACAGCCGAGATGAAAGTTTGAGGTTCCTGAGCTGAATTCATAAGAAGCATCCGAGATGAAGGCTTGAGGTGCCCAAGCTGATCTTAGAAGAAGCAGCCGAGATAAGGCTTTGAGGTGCCCAAGCTGATCTCAGAGTTGCAGTTTTAGCCTAATACAACCGAGAGACAAGGAATGTGGGCCACACGTGGCACCGTGTTGATCAATTCTGATGAATGTGGATAATTAGAGGTTTAGTAGGCGGTTACAGCCTTAGTTAGTGGAGTTCTTAGCCATATAAAAGGCCTTATACGAGATTATAGAAGGGACTATTAGATTATCAAAGAAAATATACCAGATTCCTTTTTTTTACTTTCAATTAGTGCTCTGTAAAATTATTCTTTTTGGCATCAGTCATAAAATAGCATTATGTGTACTTAATAATACCATATGTCTAAATATGTAGTAGATAAAATTAAAATAGTATTATAAATAAAAATATATACATATAAAAACATACGGAGCCCAATATTAGCAGTAGAAAGTAATTAATACAAAAATGTGTCTATAAATAACATTAAAATATCAATATGAATTTATGTTTGCCAATATATTAATATAAAATAATAAAATACTATAGCTAAAATATTGAATTAATTTGATAATAACAATTGAGAATAAATTTTGGCACTTTTCTAAATAACTTGTTAACACAATTTTTTAAGCTTATCAATGTATATCTAATATATGTAATTTATAATGATTAATTTAAAATTGTTAAAAGTATGCCAATTTAAAAAATAGGATGTATGTATTTCTTAAGAATTCTTTTACTAGATAATTCTAAATTATAACAAGTTTATTTTTAATATTGAAAATTTTTAGGATACTTAAAAGTACTAAATATTGATTTATATATATCACATATAATTAATTGATATTTATAAATTGCAATCTAATTTTTCTTTCATTGTTTTAGAAATGAAAATATATCAAAATATATTAAAATACGTTATTTATGAAATTTAAAAATAATTCGACGTAGTATAATAAATAGGAATAGACCTATTCGCCTTTTTAAGAATAAAAAATAAAAATTATTCTAAGAGAAACACAATTCAACGAGTCCAATACACACATACATGTGCATGCGCACTCACACACATATATAAAGTATTTTATTGGCTAGAGTCCAAGTAATAATAAAAAAATCTTATTAGATCAATGGCAACCAACCAACCACCATTTCAGTGCATCCACTATCGACATACTATTAGAATTTTTGTATAAGTAGCAAGTAAAATATATTTTATCCATTGTCAATTAATCAACAAAAAGAATAATTGTAATTTTACATTTTAAATTTAATGGCTCATACTAAAAATACATTTACAATCCTCACATAAGATATTGTAAAATAAAGTTTACATGGTAGAATACTCCAACATTGTAACCGGTTATCCCAACCATTAAAGCTGAATTTCAGTTTTCTAGAGTTAATTAATCAACATATCCTTAATTTGCTGAACTCATATATATTGACCAGTGAACTCCCTATTTTTTATATACTTGAGCTCTTTTACAATTCTATCTTATTTTAATTTACACTGATCATATTTATTTTCCTTTTGCTTCAGAATAGAAAATCCAGTGGAATATAAGCTTGGGTTTTCATGTTCACTTAAACAAACAGCATCAATATTTTAAATTTATATCATTCAAATCTATATAAGTCCATATTTTTTAGTTGGCCGACTTAATCAGTTTACATGTAATAGTTAATTAAGAATTCTAAGTCGTAGCTACGGATATATGAGGAGGAGAATTAACCACGTATAGGTATGCAATTGGTTTATTGTTGCATTTATTATTTATTAACTCAATGAATGCCTATAAAAAGCATATGCTTGAGAAACTATCCTCCATTCAAGATTTAAATTTAGTAGCAATTCTTGCCCACCTGATTGCAATTCATTGCCATATGCAACTAGCAATGGAAGCAAATAGAATTGTTCAAATCTTTGAGGGCAAAACAATTTTCATCACTGGATCCACAGGCTTTCTTGCCAAGAGTTCTTTCTTTTTCCTACTCTTGTCCTCTTCTATGTTTTAGGTATTTAGATGTTTAAGAATAATCTTAATTTGATCTAATAATTTTACATTTTTTCTTGCAATACAATTCTTCTGGAGAAGATACTTCGAGTTCAACCAAATGTTAGAAAGATATTTCTTCTCATACGAGCATCGAATGCAGAATTTGCTGAACAACGATTGCATCAAGAGGTAATTAAGCAAGAAAATCATGGCATTATTATTATATTTAGCACGTATAATCAGCTTATAAATATTATTTTAGTTTGAGCTTTAAAGAATAGTAAACTTTATTTCAAACTTTACAACAATAATATAAAAATTCGAAAATCAAAAACAAAAATTGAACTATGTGTATTAGTTTAAGCATTTGAGACCCCCTTTGGAGATGGTGCATGGCGTAGTTGGTAAGAAGTAGGTACGACCCTCACAAAGGCCATATGTTTGACTCTCTATGTCACATGAGGATTTTGTTGGTAGACAATCTATAAATATCCTGTAAGCATTCATAGGACCTAGGGGCATGCCTTGATCCTGGTGGTGATTTGTGGCACCAAACCCATTTAAACTTTTTGTAGTAAAAAAA
>JACGDI010005592.1:107878-150071 GCA_014898725.1 Jacaranda copaia
TTCCCAGGGAATGTATGTGTTTTGGCACTTATTAATTCCTCTTTCATTTCCAATTTATATATCTAGAATATTCTACTTGTATAAAGTGATATTATTTGACATCACTTTGAACCATGCTTTCACAGAATTGATGATGCCAATACTGAACATTTGCGTTTGGAAATGAGAGAAAGCAATAAAAATGTAGAACTGTTCGATTTTGATCCAAAATCAATTCAGTGGGAAGAATACTTCACCAACGCTCATTTTCCAGGAATTGTGAAGCATGTGCTGCCGCGAAAGTGATGGGCATGTTCAAATCAAGAAATGTGTGCTTGTTAATTTGGGAGTAATTAGATTTCCTTCACAGTAGGAAATACTTAAGAACTCAAAAGTTGATCCAGAAATTCGTAACATTTGAAGGATATTCTGCTCAACTCTTTCTATATTAATTTCTGCGACACTGATTGCACTATTGACTATTGTAATTCAAATTGGTCTTGATAATATATATTCGCTTTGTGTCCATATATAATTATTCTATGTCCATTTAAGCAATAACCCACTTGTGTGCGCTCTCTCTATCTATCTATATAAATTGAACTAAATAAAGGTCTTGATAGTATGTGCTGAACTTCAAAAATTTTAATTTGTTCTTTACTGTAATTAAATCTTACTGAAAGAAATTTAGTTCTTATAATTTCATGCCAAGTAGCTATTTAGTTCGATGATCTTTTAACTGGAAGTGCATTGAAACCATTGGAATTATTACCATGCGGATGGTCCATGTGAAAGCTTACTTTGAAGAGCCTCTTTACAGCACTTGTCATTGAGGGCATTCTTACTAGGAAAAGCAACATTCCCATCCCTCACCTTGCATCGACAGCCCTCAGGCCTCAAGTCAATCTCACTAAGGACCAATAGGACTAATATGCTTAAGCCCTCATCCATCTTCAGGTCGCTTGGTGGTTGGCATATGCTTATTCAACATTAACAAGTCAAGTATTCCCGCTCGAGGATCGAATGCGTAGTAGGCCTTACGTTGGTTATCATTTGCCACATTAAATATTGTTCCCCTGTCAACTTCTCCATATTAATGCAGCTGGCTAAATAACCTCCACCTTTTATAGCCTTGAAGTGCATATTTGTTGGCTCATTCAAAAAGACTTACCTTTCCCCCATGATAAGGATGGGCATTATACACCAAACTGAAGCAATCCAGTTATTTCAATCCCAAATTTGGACGCCTACAAATACCCATTTCTGACATTAGCCATATGTACGCACTCTTGGCTCTCAAACAACCCTCTCAATTCTTTATTATCCTTCCTAAGTTTGACACTAACTTAAGCATTGAAAGGTTTTTATTGAAAGTCATCTCGGCAAGTCTTATGTGTGCATTATTTTGCGAGTTTGGTCCCAATTCATTCGAACGCTTATTGTTTGACTTGTTCGACCTCATCGTTGCTCAACACTAGGAATGTCAGAGGTTCCATAGAAAATTTCTCTTGATGAGGCGAATATGAGGAAAATTTTCTCTCTACAGGGATGTGGATGGGGTCAATATTGACCCCTAATTGCTTAACAGGATAGGAAATGGGACCACTGTCCCCATCCCTTAGATATCGAATACCTATTTAAAAATTAATTAAATTATTAACTTAACCATATGTATTTAAAGTAATATCAAACTATATTTGATTATTATAATAATTTTTCTTCTAATAAATTACATATATTTTGGTAGGAATACATTAAATGAAGAACTCTCGGGGAAAATTATGAAGCTTTACTAATATTTATGTGTATATATTTCATATCTTTTAATATTTATTGTCAAATAAAATTAAATTTGGTGTATTATGTATGATAATTTTTTAATTTTGAACGTCACTATAATTACTGCAAATTTTTTGATTTTTAATATAAAATTTTCTTTAAATATGATAAATTTTATTAAATCTGTGAATACCTATCTCCCATCGAGATAACAGGAGCAGGTACTCATGACGGAGACAAGGAAACATTTTAGTCTCACGGGACGGGAGGCCAAGGGTCACCCCACCCCATGAAGACTCCTAAACACTACCTACCAAAACTTTTTTCATCAGTAATTGTAATTTTTTTCCAATTGTGAATTTCTTTATAATGAATCGAACATTAGAAAATGTGAGTAACTTATCCTAAATGTAAATAAAATCAAGAACGCTATCATATCATTTGACAACGCTTTGAACCATCCTGACTCAGAACTTACATGTCAATACTGAAAATCTGTGCATAACCTCCTCAAACATGTTTCACCATAATTTACATACTCTGAATGCCCGTAGTATTCCTGAATATCTTGTACTCAAGAAAAGCACTAGTTTCCAACAAAAAGTAACTAAAAGAAGAAACAGATTGAAGAGACGATATTTGATCTGTGACTACTTGTATTTATCTACACTAAAAAAGATCAGAGAGATTGCGAAACCAACTACGAAACAGCTTCGGAAAGAGGGTTTCATGTGGAGAAGTTGCAAGACGACAAGAGACAAAGCCTTCATAAAATTTCATTTGAACTAGCTTTGCACATGCACACACCAACAGTTATATGTTTGTACACAGCAATACATACACGCAATCTGAGAAGTGTCGGCTCATTTTCCTGGCCAATATTGGAGGAAACGACAAAAGTCCTGTAACCTTCGTGCTAGAAGAGGCTTATATTTTGAAAGATTATAAAACACATGCAAATGGCACCATCGCATGGATCACAGCAATCTAAGCACCTCAACCTTCTTCGCCAAACTCCTTTGTGAATCTCTCATGCACTTCAAGGTCAGCTTTGCTCACCGTTGGTCTCTGTCTTGCGAGCACCTTATCAAAGTCGGTTCTTGATATGGGAGGTGGAATTATCTACAGACGAATCAATTGGTTGTGAGCACTAGCTGTACTATAAACATCAGCAAGGGTGCAATTCAAGATCTATCCATTAGCTCAGATGCAATGGGTATAACCCATTGTTCTATTTTGCATCAATACTATAAATTAATTAATACTTCCACCGAATCAATATTACCCAAGGCAAGGCATGTTATCAAATTTAACCATCATGTTCCACTAAACATTATTATGTTAAATTCCGTCGGCCATTAGTCCCATCCAATACCAAAATTTACATGGTTAATGTTCGCTCTCAATTCACTACAAAAATGAAGAATATTTCAATGCATAATCAGGTCAGGACAATATTCTTTCTGTCATCCATAACTCACCTACCATTTCCACAAATCACATGTTTTCCAATTGCATGGATACAGGCAATATAGCATCTTCATTTCACTCATGTGTAATGTGTTACATTCTGGTATATTTACTCAACACCACATAGAAGCAAGCAATAATTTTCACTTCTCACTCGTGCATTACCAACTAACTAGTTCATATTTTTGTTATATTTATTCGACTCCAGAAAACATGCAATCTCCAGTAACAAATTTGTATTTCACGAAGTTCAGATATCTGTTACGAGGTTACAATGTATGCACCAAATCAAATACCTTTGCAGCAAGTCCTTTTGCAGCAAGCTCCTGCATGGTTATCTGGACAGCACCTGGTTGCTTGGGCCCACATGGCATCCACATACCATCAGAAGTCTTGGTGAAAAACATGGCATCTTGCGTTTTACGTACAGGCTCAAATAAAACATCCTTGACCTATTGAAGTAATAGAAAAAACATTTTAAGTCAATAAAAGGTTGGATGCAGGTATGGTTAAGTAAGTATGTCTGTGCATTCTACAAAGACAACCGTTTGAACATTAAATGGTGATAACTAACTAATTCACACTTACACAAACAGAAATATCTGAACCAGAAAAACCTTCAGTTTTATGAGCTAGGACTTCAAAGTCACTTTCAGTCAAGTTGTGAGGCGTATCTCCTAAATGCACCTGCATAAGAGTGACAGGCCAAATGAGAGTACATTTGTCTTAAATTATCAACTTGATCCTTTCTCAGTGTACACAATGCAGAAAAAGCTCATACTTTGAACATGTGTTGTCGTGCCTTCAGATCTGGGAGAGGGATGTAAATGCGCTTATCAAATCGTCGCCGAATGGCCTACAGAAAAAATTTGTAAGTTAGCTAAAAAATCATCATGGCTACTTGCTGCCCATTCAGAATTAGATATTACCTGATCAAGAGCATATGGGGTATTCGTAGCAGCAAGAACTAGAACTTTATCATCATTGTGACCTACCCCCTAACAATTCATATTTGCAAGCAATAAAAATGGTAAGCAAAGTTTCTCTCAGCCTTGACAAAAATATATCATAGTGAACCCCCATGTCCACAGAGAAAAGATAGTTGATATCAATGGTTTTGCCACATTCTTCCTAAAGAAAGCAAAATGACATGAGCTTATCCGCATAAATTCCACACAAATCATTTAATTTGAATGAGTAGAAATTACAATTATAAACCATCACATAAAGCAAGGGATTTAGGCATGGTTTTGAAAACACATGATACAGGTGGCTGTCCATTTGCCATGAACCAATAGAAGATAACATGACCATCTATCTCCAGTATGCGTGGTCACATCCAATAAGTGACTATAAACACGAAATTGCTATTGTGGAAGAGCATTAGATGGCTCTCCAAGTTCACACATGACATTGGACAGAGAGACACTATAGCAACTGCAGCAGGAAACAAGAGAGGAACATATTTTATTAGATTCAGGCTCCTAACGATACTCATAAGTATGAATGGATATCCAATTTAAAGATAATAGGGATACAGGCAATAAAACTTTTGGACAACAGTGAAAACATTCAGAAAAGTATAAATGAATCCAAAGATGCATCTAGAAATAGATTTAAGCAATTTCAATGGTTCTGATGTATTTATACAGAGGAGCAAGGAAGAGAAAAACAAATAGAGAATGAAGCAATATACATAGAATTAATGCACTCCACTGAAGCTGCAATGTCCTAGATGCAAGAGCCAGTGAACAAAAAATGGTCAGGCTTAAAAAAATGACATACATTTAATCTGTTTAAAGAGTAGCAAAAGGATATTTAAGCATGGTCCCCACCATCTGTCACTACATAAAAATACCTGCATCTGGACCAGCAATTCTGTTTTGATTCGTCTGGAAGCTTCACTTTCATTTCCTTCACCACGCTGGCCACACAGGGAATCTATTTCATCAATAAATATAATGGCGGGAGAACTCTCACGAGCCATTTGGAAGAGATTAGAAACTAGCTTTTCACTTTCACCCATCCACTTTGAAACCAAGTCAGAAGAAGAAACACTGAAAAAGAGAAGCAGTTGGCACTTGCGAACTTTTCACCCTAAGTACTCAATCATGGTAAATGAGGAATGAAAAACAGCAACTGAAAACATGCATAACAAAAAATGTGCCCTCCTTTAGGCGTGCTGACAACAAATTTGAAGAAACATTTCATGCTCCACATCCAAATAACAAAGTATGAATTGAAAGCAGAGATTTTTTTTCTAAACCATGTTTTCACTAAAAGAAAAGTTAATAACTCTCTTAAGTATGAATGCATAAGGGACCATGGAGAAATAATGGTAAAAGTGATATTTTAACATCATTATACTGCCCTCAGATATCACCACTTATAAAAGCAAGCCTCTCCATTTCTGATCCAAACAGCATATGCTATCCATTTCAACAGAAAATTCTTGCAAGAGGCCAAAGAAATGAAGTCCCAAGAAGCTAAAGTGCAAGCTTAGTTTTCACCTCGCCTCGAGCAGGCTCCAACAATTTTAACCAAATCATCTTAAGAAGCAATGTTGCATGGTTTACTAACTCACATTGCATATCACGATAAAGCCACCATAATATGGAAGACACAAAAACCTCAACCTAAAATTACTAGCAGTCCCAAAGAAAACCCTTTAGCCATTTACCATTTTGGACAACCTTGCCAAACTAGAGCCCTGATAAGTCCACACAACCAGCAAGATCAACTAAATAACTTTGTTTTGAAAGACATTTACTAAAGCTATCATATGAAATTCCTCGACCAGACATTTCAAGTCTACCATCAGCACATACAGATAAGGTCTAAAGACATGGACAATGAGGCCCCTTTAGGCAGCATAAGAACCACATTCGGAAACCAACAGAAAAGGTAGTTAGCAATATCTTCATTTATTTTTTGTTATGAACAGAGCAATCATGATAAAAAGAAATTCCCACATTTCCCTCCAAAAAACTTATCCTGATACTGCCACTTTGGCTCCTCATTCTCAATATAAAACCCTCTTCCCAATACTGAATTTATCTTAGCACTGACCCCACACAACAAATAAATACAAACATTAATGCAATTTTACCAAAGAAACCTTTCCTGCAGAGACGGACAACATCAGAAAGCATATATAAATCTGGTGTATAACATCAACAACCTAGTTACAGAACTTCGAGTTATTCCTTATTTCCTTCCAATATGCTCTCGATGATTCGATTTTAATCCGTTAAGCCATTGGATGAAATATGGAAAGTCAATCATTCATATCAAAATTCATTATAGCAAGATCTTTAAAAGATAAAAAGAAAAAAGGTTGTCTTGCTAGCCCTGGACTAGCAATCATATTCATAAAATAGCAAGAATAAAGCACAAATATCATATGAAGCTCTTCAAACCAATGTCTAAATTGAAGCAGCAGATGCATGCAAGAGAGCAGTATTCCCTTCTCGCATTCAACAAGCAGAAAATAAAATAAGAATTTGGAATCAGGACTGAGATGCACATAAATTATCAAAAATAAGTTAATTTGGAAGACCATACAAGTAGCAAGAGCAAATGAAAGTAATTAAATACTGCATATGAAATATTTGCGCAAGTGAAGGTTGATAAGTTACCTAAAAAAAGTCGAGTCAGCTTCTGTGGCAACAGCCTTGGCTAAGTATGACTTTCCTGTCCCAGGAGGACCATATAAAAGAAAAGCCCTCCATGGGCGCCTCTTGCCTAAAAGCACAGGAGACAAGAAATTCAAGTAAATCAGTCACACAGACTTAAGTGCTATTATTTTAAGATAATAACTAAGAGTTTAAGCCAAATCTTTAGTTTTCTACACCTTCAGCTACTACTTTTTTTCCTTTCTTACTCTCTTTCCTTTTTCTTTTCTTTTATTTTTTTGGTTCTGTTCTTCAGGGTGAGTGGGACGGTCTGAAGGTCCAAGTTTTTAACTACAGAGCTAACTCCAAAACAACTAGTGTAAGGGGACAAATCTTAAAAGACACGGAAGCAAGCCACTGAGGATCTGCAAGTCACACTGAATGATACAAAAGCTAAGTCTTGTAGCAGCATGGCAGACAGCTACATTGTGAACTATCAAACAATTTGTCTAAATATCAATAGAAGGCAACAAAAACTTTGAGCCTTTTGTTTCTTTAATAAATTGAATTGTGCGTTACAAAGAATTTTCCAATCAACTCTGATAAAAATAATGAAGGCGGATACAAGCTAAAAAGGTTCAAAATTTGCACAGAAGTCACCATCTCTAACATATATCACCACAAAAAAAATTACTTCATAGATGGAGTGTAAATCATAAATGAATAGAAGCAAGTGGTGCAATTCAGGTCGATGAGATATTAGAACAGGTTCCAAGAGGAACAGCTGCCCCTAAAGGCTCTTGCACAGCCCCAGCCTACCCCAACTCTCTGAAAGCTGCTGATGCTTTCTCTTGTATTCACATCAAACCCAAAATAAGTTTGGAGATTCTCATCATAGAAAGTGTATTCCACACTATGAGGAAGCCATACCAACCCCATTTTCTCGCAAGATCTCAACCTCCCATCACAACATTTTTTTTCTTTCTTCTGAGCATTTTCTAATTCACAAAAGGATAATTAATTTTCATTTGGAAAATTTCCTTAAACAACAAATCAAACACTATAAGCAATCAGGTTGACAAGGCATCAGCAAACATAACCAAACTGATCAGTAATAAAGATTTCACGGCAGGCTAGTAGATTATTTGTTGAGAGAATTTTAGAATTCTCCTAGTTACCATTATCCCAAACTAACTCGTTATTGTTCAATTTTCTTCATCAGACCATGAAACTCTCCTACTTGCTCGTCCAGAGCTAAACAGTAAATGAAAATAGACTTTGGTACACCTATTGCTAGCAGGCTACCATAGGAGGCAGAAATGTGATTCCAGAAGTTATCGTAAGAGTCAAAAGATTCATGCAAGGAGACATCAGTCCAGTTAGAGGAATATGCCATCAATAATCTCAATCACTGGAAATTGATCTTTAATTACACAATCCCAATTAGACATAATCATATGCCAAATGTGAATGAAGGTGATAAGATTCTGTTTCTACTTATGGTGTAATAGAACATCTGCAGAATGAACCAGTGCTTCCTCGATGCTCCTGAATCCCACTTACTTCTTCCTCTAAGCGACCGTTACTCATGGAATTCAAACATGCTAAATTATAGCAGTCAAGTTGGAATTACAAATTAATATGCTGCTCAGCTCAGGATTCCCCCCAAGTCGGATATGAGATGAATGATGATTACTAATACCATTACAGGAAGAACTTTGACAATATACCCCAGCTTTAGCCTCTTGTTCAAATGCCATCAATAATCTGGTAGTAACAAGAATAGATAAATATTTAAGTCTGTCAAAGCCTCCCTTTGGCTCACAAGATAATCATCTCTTTACGAGTTTGTTAAAATTTATCTAGTTCTGGCATCACTATGATATGGAAATAAGGAGTAGACATCCAATAGTAACTTAAATAATTGATAGAATGGGGTTGGCAAGGACATTACACTGATTTTTAGTTCCAGAAAATAATAAATGAAGCAGTTTGAACATGAAGCCACTGCCATCTCTGTTATAATCTCATTCTTGATCCCTTCTCCATAAGCAAGTTCCTGATAGACAATTGTAGTGTACATTTTTGGAAAGATCGCAATTGTTTAAATCACTGAAAAGGGAAGAAATGTTGTGTATGAATTACTTAGATATTCTTCTGAGTTATATGTGATGGGACCTAATTTGGAAAACTAGTAGGGATAAGCAAGAACAAACTTATGATTGTAAACATTCCTCTAATGAGTTCCCTAGGAACTTCTATAGTAAACAGAATACATAAAATTAGATCAACCAAACACTGCAAATCCCGATGATATAGTATTTATTACCAGTCAGAATTAGACCCTAACAAATTTCAATCTATACAGGCACCATGATATCATAACAGAATTAGAGATTGATAGAAAAAAGGATATGGGCTAGCATGAGTAGGACATAAAAAATTTCTGTAGTTCTATCATCAGCCATGGGTTCCAGAGAAATTCTAGAGAATATTTACCATCCTCAAAATGTTTTGTCTTTTCTGAATGATAAGGAGAGGGGAAAAAATGGATGGAATGAAATGGCATTCTTTCTTAAAACAGAACCAGCATGCCCACTCTCCATAACCAAAACCAGCTATCGAACTTCTAACCAAGAAAATATATTGCTCTGCCAACTAAAATCATCGAGCAAAAAGTATCTGAATACAAATTCAATAAAGACAATAGCACCCGTGCATATGATATAAGCATGCTGCACAATTATAAACCAGTTTGCTTTCATATCAGCACTGCCAAAGAATAACAAATTAGAATCTAAAAACAACCAATCAGTCTACAGAACACATGAAAAACATAACTCTAATCAATAACAAGAAAAGATCACCACGAAGCAATAAACTTCAACTTGTACCCTATCCTTCCATCCCCACACACACCCGATATGGGGATTCGCTCAATGAAAAATCCACTAACCGGAAAAGGAAGGGAGGGGGTATGAAAAGAAAAAATTATACCAGTAAAAAACTGCGGGAACTTCACAGGCAGAATCACGGCCTCCTGAAGCGCCTGCTTCGCGCTCTCCAATCCGGCAACATCATTCCACTTAACATTTGGCTTTTCCCTGATAATAGCAGAATTCAATCCAGCCCGAAGCTTCTCCTTGTCCCCATCGTCCCCATCATTGCCATCCTTGGGCTTGGTCTTGGGCCGGGTAGCCACAGCAGCATCCCCGTTTGATGCGGGGCCCGACCCGCCCTCGTCGAGCACCGCCCGGATCTCCTCGGCCCGTCTTAGGTACTCGGTGAACTTCTGCGTGATGGCTTCCTTAATTTTAGGATTCTTTTCATACTTGAGATGGGTTTTGAAATACTCCAAGGCGTTCATGTATAAAGGAAATGCTTTGGCGTAGTTTCCAGCATTATCCTCCGCCACAGCCTGCCGTACATACTCGATTGCTTGTTCCTTGAAATTGCTATACATCGTCTCCGATCATAAATATCTGTATAAATCCGTTTGTATGTGAATTTCTTTGGTGGGTTTTCGATTGAGATGAGCTGGAATGATAAATCGGAGGGTTTGTTGATTCTTGAAAACGGAACTTCGGGGGGGCTCGGATTTGCTTAAGCGATTTTACTTTTGGATTTTGGGGTTGAAAAATGGTGAAGACCCAGGTTGAGGAAAGGGTTGCGAAGGCGCACACTTGACGAAGAAGGAATGCAAATTGTTGACCTGAAGTCGCGTTTCTGGAGAACCGCCTTCTCTTGGTTGAAGGATTTCCTCTTTCTACGTTCAATTGTGACGCGATTTTGGTTTGTGCCTAGTGGTGCAAAATAAATAGGTGCAGTTGCATTCCAAACGAAAACGAGGTAAATACAAATGCATGTACATTATAAACTCATTATGATTCGAGTTTATAACTTCCAAATTTTTAATTTTCGCATTACGTGGAAGATTTAAGTCTTTGTATATAAGTTATTCGGTCAAATAAAAATAAAATTAAATATGATTCTTTTTATTAATTTTGAAATTTACTGAATCGAAGAATAAATTATTAATTTTATATTTAATTTATAACTTATTTGTCTTTATATATGAATTTACTTTGGCAAATTGGGGTACTCAAAGCACATTCGTAAATACATATATATACATATATTTTCAAGCATTCACATGAAAACACTACTAGAAGTTTATATAGTATCAAACTTTTAGAGATTTTGTTGAATGTTTAGTAATAAAAGTGGATAAATTTGATGAGTAATTAGTTTAAAAAATAAAAAGACACTATTTGGTGTGGCAGTTTGTGCTTAGAATTATATTAAAATAAAAAAATGAAAAAATAATTAGAATATCCTCTGACCAAACTTTCTTTCTTAATCTGTTTGTCTATCTTTGCACTTGCTGAAAAAATATCAAATCAGGCGTGTGCTACTTATTAAACTAACATCTAGATTCTAGTCCATACCGAGTTTGATGAAAGGCCTAATTAACAAAACTTGCCCCAATCAGTGAACTTCTTGTTCATGGGCCCAAAGCAAGTTTAGTGTTCATTAGACCTAGTCGATCAAAGCCCATGTCCTCCTTAATTGTTTCGCCTAAGGCTCCTTCAAGTCGTTTTGCGTTAGTGCTCCAATAAGCTTAGGCCCCAGTTGGTTTTATTTTCATTTTTAATTTTTATTTTCATCATTTTCAAAATTTAAAAAGTTAGTTTCTGAAAATGAGTTTGTAACTTTGTATTTGGATATATTGTTGGAAAAGTACTAATTATGTTGATTTTAATAGGTTGTAAATGGAGATAGGTAGAAATAATGGAGTAGAAAGAGAAGATATATAGATTATTGGGAAATATGTATTGAAAATAAAAATAAAAATAATGTTGGATAAAAATATGTAAAAAGTTATGTGAAATGTGCTTTAAAAATAAAACCAAACAGGCCCTTAGCCTCTGGTGTGAACGTCTTGATTAATTCATTCAAGGCGCTCATCCACCCTTAGGCCTTAGCTTGTATATAGACCCACCCAATACTTGAAAATCTTTTGGAGCATCATCCAAGATGTCCTGGTATGGTTGGATCATAGGATCGTGCCTTTAGTTTGCTTTGTTTTCAAGAAGTATTTTTGGTGGTTCTTTTTTACTGCAGAAACTCACATATTCTCTCCTTTTTCTTTTTCTCTTTTTGTCTTTGGCACTAAATATTCTATAGGTGTATCTCTAAATTAGCAATAGAGATAAATGTACACCTTGTGTAAGCTTGAGAGTGTGTGGACCTTCTAAAGAAAAAATATTTGAATTTTTAGTGTGTGATTGACCTACTCAATAATTCATTTATAGAGGAAACCGTCAAAAGTTCAATAAAGGATTTGCAACTCACTTGGTCTACACCTTCATCAACTGAAGGTTAGAAGGTAAAAATGGCTTCTTCATAAAAATTTCTTGATTGACATTTAGAGAATTGGATTATGTATTGAAAAGTTCTCTATATAATGGTAATTTATTTTTCATCCCGTTATATTTTTATTTTCCTCCTTTCCTTGGTGTGACCCACAACACATAAATCATCGGATCTTCCTATGATTTATAACCAATATATATATATAAGTACTTCCGATCCTTTATTCTCTTTCCTTTTCTTAGTTCAGTTAGATCAACATTTATTATGCATATATGTAGATATGAGAAAATGAAGCCATGGCTTTCAATTTTAGGCAAAAGGATTTGAAGAATTGGTGGGGGAGCAAAGATTTAGAGGGTGTCTAGTTGGGCTTAGAAGCTACTCAAAACATCTTATGAGATGTCTAAAAGCATTTGGTAATTTCTTTTTAAAAAGAGTTTATAAACTTCCTAAATGTTAGGAGTTTGTAAGTTTCTTTTTAAAAAATTAAAGAGTTCCTAATTTATTTTTAAAACTTTAATAAGCTCTCTTAATTTTTAGAAATTTAATTACAAAATTAGCATTACTAACATCTTATGAGCTTCAAGGTCTTATTTTATCTAAACGCTTTAAAAACTTATCTTTAAAAAAAGATCCAACATTTTATAAGCTCTAAAAATATTTTACAAAATGGAGGAGCTTATAAGATCTTTTAAAAAAATTTAGCCAAACACTCTCTTAAATTTTTCATCAAGGGTTTAACAGTGGTTAACATGGAGTACAATGGAGTGAACAATATATGGTTGGCTTCTTTGGGTAAAACGACTAGAAATTCAGAAAGAAAGAAAATCATAAATCAGCAGTTTACTTAATAATTAAAGTAAATGTCATCATTAAAAAATCAAATCAAACGGGCATGTTTTTTGGGTAAAACGACTAGAAATTCAGAAAGAAAAAAGAGATCATAAATCAGTTGTTTACTTAATAATTAAAGTTAATATCATCATTAAAAAATCAAATCAAACGGGCATGTTTTCTGTTTCATTTCTCTTAATCTAACTATGATTGGATATGATTTTTATGAAAAATGATGAACTTTCAATTTATGACAATTTAAGAAAAGAAATTAAATCACCTTGCCATATATCAATAATTAAAAAGTGAACGCATAACACTAAATTAAAATCATCATGCATGGCCCTAAGAAATTAAAGTTAAAGCCCTCATCTCCTCACTGTAGCTAGCGATGGAATTAGCCAGGCATTATTATAGAAATCTATGCGCGTTCGCATGCGTACGTGTGGGTCTACATTTTAAAAGTTAAAGCACCTTTTGGAATTTTCTCACATTGACAAAGGCTAAGTTTACCTCAATTTCCTTCTTGTCTCAAAGTTTACTGATTCCCGAAAGATACAGCGTCAACAATTCATTATTCAAAGTTAACAGATTTAGTTCACACTTTCGAGCTTGGAAGTTTTTGTGGCAAAGAGTACTCCACAGCAGCTCGCCTGTACGTTGGACCAACTTTTGCACAACTACTCCAACTAAAAGGATGGAAAAGATAAACAACCATGAATATGTTGGTCGTAATTTTTCAACTTGGTCATCATTAAATTTTTAGTTGCCTCTTGACTAATTTAGACTCTAAAATCTTTAATTAATTGTATCTGTGATTATGAAAGGAAAATTTTTAATTAAATATTTTTACTTTTAAAATGAGTTAAGACATATATATATACTCCAATTAGTAATATAGTATTTTGATTGTTCAAGTTCTACGACTTTTGGTGATATAAATACAAATTGAAATCTTTTAATACGATAATCATCTTATACTTTACAATGGGGATGCGCATATATAGCTCTGGAAACTGAGGGCATGTTCGGTTTTCTTTTTGAAATTTTTTTTTTCATTTTTTTAACTATTTGAAAATTGAAACACATTCTCACCAAACATCATTTTTATTTTTATTCTCAAAATATGTTCCTTAATAATATTTATATCTTCTTTTAATAATTTATGCATCTTCTTTCTCTATTTCATTATTAGTATCTCTGTCCATCTACAACTTAATATATTTAACATAATCATTACTTTTTTAAGAACCTATTCAAATATAATCTCATTTTCAACTCATTTTTACTAACTACTTTTGCAAATTAAAAAAAAAAGATAGAAATAAAAAATAAGAATGAAAATAAACCCCCATGGGCCCTAAAAATCCGAAGAGGGACTCCCAACAACTCATATAATACAAAAACCAAAAACAAAGTCCATTGCATACGTGACAAGATTACAAGATGAATAGAACTTGAAGCTGACAAATTTTCTTCCATTTTTAAGGATCTCATAAAACCCAAAACATATATATAGAAGAAAATTCATCAGCTCCACAATAACTTGGATATATGTATAATCTCTTTATTCAATAACACAATATATATATATATATAAAACAAACCATACGTATTGCCAAATCCAAATCACCACCTGAGCTGGTGCTCCGCAGCAAACCCTTCCCATCCTGAAAGCTGAGAGAACTTTTTGTTGCTGAGCACTTGCGGGGTGAGTAATCCATCCCCCAGCGTTATATTGATGTAATTTTATACTAATCAAAATCAAGGAAACAAACAGAAATACGTTATATCATATGGTACGATACTCACGGACTTAAATATTAGTAATAGGGTTAGATATCAATTGACCTTGCAATAATCGAAATAGGTAAAATAGTACCCCACATTGATTATATTTTTTTCAAAAACATAAGGTGAAATTTTGATTTTTTTGTTAATCATATGAGAGTACTATTTTGCCTATTTTGATTATCATAGGACGGTCAATTTATATTGGCCCATTAATAATATTTAGCTCTCGTCAGTGACGCATTCTTTTTCATCGTCGAAGCCCTCAAGAGAAGGGTGGGGAGAATGGCCCTTTCCAAAGGACCTGATGTGATCCTTTAGTGATCTCTTGTGCTTGAAATCAGAGCCGCAGGTGCAGTACCAGAGCTTGCCGCAGTTCTTCTCATGAGTCCTCCAGTCCCCCTTGACAGCGAAGGATTTGCCGCAAGATTTTCTGCAGACAAAGGGCTTGGCTCCGTGTTTGCGCTTGTAGTGAGTCTGCAGGGTCCTGAAGTCTTTGAGCGGCTTGGCTCTTGGATGGTTGATGTTGTTCTTGCAGCCCTGGGCGCAGCAGTAGCAGGGCAGCCTCAGCATTGCGGCTGGCTGGCTTCCCCTTAGTGATTCTGGGCCTTTTCTGAATTCTGAGCCATGCCCCCACATGTGCATCTACAATATGCATGCATCCAAACATCTTTTAATTATTGTATAATATTCTTTAATTTTAATTACCCAAAGATGAATTAATTGGCAAAAGATTCTCTATTACACCAAAGAAATAATTATTTAATTAAAATTTTTAAATAAGAAGTTTTTAATGCGTGTATAATATAATTGTGGAACATTCAAGTGTGACATGAAGAATATGATAGAAGATACTGTTCCATGGTAGCATATCTATTTTATAGAACTAATCCTAATTTGTTGTCCCCATGTGTACAGTGTATATACTTGGTATTTATTCCTAGAGTACATTTCCGTATATATTTATATAGTAAGATTCGGTTATGTTGCTACTTCTTTGGATTGAATTCGTTTTAGATTGCATATATATAGAGAGAGAGAGAGAATCACAATTATTTCTTTCTGTTCATCCTAAATACTTTCATGTTGTGTTTAGATTAATGAATTTTAAAATTAAATTCGAAATAACAAAATCACAAAGTTTGTTTGGATAATCTTATGTTATAATGTATCTCAAATTTTTAAATTCACATTGTATAAGTTAATTTTCAAGTCAATGTGGTGAATTTGAAATCTACTCAATATGAAGTATGTCATTTAAAATTTTTCTTCCAAATTCTTTTATCCATCCGCAACCCTCTTAAATATTAGGATCAGATATAGCTCTCGTTTCTCATGGATTGAATTCATAAGTTCGGAATTCTCAAGAAATTAAATAAAACTATGCATCACAATAAAGTATATAGTAAATCAAAAGTTTCTTAATCACGTAATATGTACAAATTTAAAATAAAAAACATATATAATTGCATTCTCCTTAATTTTATCAAGTTATCTTTCAAATATAGTCAAATATCACAATTAAATATACCGTGCTACAGATGATTTGTAAGTGTGCATGACTTAAGTGCATCAATCTTTTTCGTTTCTATTGTTAGGATTAGAGGAAGTGGAAATATGTAAAGGTTTATTAAGTGGAACACATCAACTCAAAGCACATGGAAGAAAATTTCTCATTGTTCTTTAGATTTTCACATCATATGTCTTTATCTTTTTGACGCCTAGAACATAATCACTTTAATTTCTGTATCAATTAACATACTAACTAATTGAACACACCCAACATATTTAAGAATCATTGATACAAATCCACAAGCCGAATTAAAATATTGCTTTCAAACATTTCTATGCATGAATATATATATATATATATATATATTACATCTATTTAACCAATTCAAGATGAACTTTGAAATTCATGGAAATAAATGAAAATTTTTTACTAACCTGCATGTTATTGTACCTATTGAAGGTCTTGCTGCATATGTTGCAGGAGAACTGCATAGGCCCAACAAGAATCTGTGCTGGTGTTGGGATCCAATATCTCCTCTCAGGATTAAAACTGCAGCCATTAGTGGAATTATTCTTGCCCTTCTTCTTCGTGTATTCTTCTTCTTCTTCCTTTATGAAACTATTGTAATTATTAATATGCTTTTGCTGATCAATATCCATATCTCCTATATCAGGCAGGCCTATGTGCAAAGCCACTTTAACCTTCTCAATCTTTTCATTTTCCACTCCCACAAATGATCTCCCTCTCTTTTCCCCATCATCATCATCTTCCTCTTCTTCGTCGTCATCTTCTTCCTCATCTTCTTTTTCTTCTTTCACTTCTTTTTTCTCCGTTAACCTGCTAAGAAGAGGCAAGCATTGGATCGTTTCGTAGAAATATTCGTTCTCCTTCTGTGGTTGCTGCTGGTAATAGAGAGGGAACTGCAAGAAACTCATGGGGTTTTTCTTGGAGTGGTGAATTAATTCTTGTGCGGAAGAAGAAGAAGAATTAGGTGAGGAATATGGCTTGAGCCATTCAATGAAATTTGGAGCATCAAGGCACAAGTTTATGTTCTTGTACATGGTGAATATGGTTTAATTCTTATTCCCATGTTAGTATCTATATATGAGAAGCCTTTTAAATTCTCCTCTAGCTGGCTAAGATGGGATTATTATAGTTGGACTTTGTGTGGGAAAGCTTGAACCATGGATTGATTTTTGTGAATGCTGGTTTGGTTTGTCTTTTTGGAAACTATTTTTTTGTTTCATTTCTTGACCCTTAGCATTTACCCAAGAATTGAGAAAAAGAGATATTAGTGGTGGGGTTTGGAGAAAATGACATGCAATGAACTATGGGTCTAACTGGATCAAGAGAATCCTAGAATAGTCCAAATAAATGCCAAATTAAATATTTACTTATGCTACTTTTTTATTGAATGATATAAAGTTATGTTATGTATTAAAGAAGTAGAGGGTTCGAAGCGGTTGCTCTCCTTTTTCATCAACCATCTTTTATAAGGACAAAATCTAACATTATGGATATCCGTAAATAATATTTTGTGAAGTTAATTTTCATATCTGACCTCGTATTTGGACATCATCTCTTTTGTTTTCCATTTTCTTTAATCGCTTTTCTTACCACTATTGAGTCCCTCAAAAAAACTACTTGACTAATAATAAGAAAAGGTAGATCGATGCAAGAAATTTGCATACGACGACTAATAAAATGATCCATTTTATATTTAAATTTTCATCAAATGAACTAAATTTTGATTAACTTGGTGATGTATATATAAGTCATATAATGAATATAATTTGGCTTATATTTACTTCTTATATATTAAGTCCATGCATAGAGCGTTTGAAAAATGTAAAAACTAAAAATATATGAAAAGAATTGGGGAACATCTAAATAAATAAAAGATGGTAGATAGTTTAAAAAGAGGACTAAGAAAAGAAAAAGGGGTTTGGATATGTTGGGTTGGAGTAGTTATTGTGGAATTTTATCCGCACATACAACCAAACTACATTTGACATTTTGCTCCCTTGAACATATGGAAAGCTAAGGTATTTTTTTCCAATTTAAATCTTCTAAAAACACATGGTGGAATATTTTTTTTGTTACATTCATTATGTATGAGATCTTTATAAATGGATAATTTTATATGAAAAAAGAATTTTAATTTTAATTTTCATTGTATCACAAGTAATATTCTTTATATATACCGTACATCTGTATATATTATAACAGAAAATATTTTAAGTGTATTTCTAAAATTATATGCAGAATGAATCTTGTTGGAGCTAGGTGAAATAGGGGAGACAATGTAGAGGGAAAATGGTTAGCGATAATGGAGTCGAAAATGTTGAATTCAGAAGCTGTATTTAGTTTTCAGTGTTCTTCTATAATTAACATAACTGGGAAGAATTTTGGCTTCTTGGATGTCTGTCCAAACTTTTTCTTAACTTTTTTTTTTTATTGAATAAATTATTCTATACATTATTACATCATTAGAAATATCAATAGTAAAAAATTAATTAATTAATAATATATAATTTTTGACAACTACCAAGTTGTTATAATTTTGACTTAAAATTTTCCTTCTATACTATTTGAATAGAACTTCAATATAAGTGTGTGTATATATATTCTTCATTCTCCTTCTTTCTATTTTTTTTCCCATTTTGAGCTATAGAAATTAAATAGATATTTAATTAATATATATTTTCACGTTCTTCCAAACAAATAGAACTATAGAAGTGTGATAATTATAACCAAAAAAAAGTGATGATGCACAACTTTGAAAAAATCATACTTTATAACGTCCGCATGCAACTCACTTTCTAATGTTATTATATATTTTTTATGTCATTTTTCACTTAAAATATATATATATATATACATACACATTAAATATTCGATAGCTTCGAACCTGTAACTTTACACTTACATATAAAATATATGCTAACCAACTAAATGATCATAGATAGTAAAATAAGCTCAATAAAATTTATCAATTATTTGGGCACCGTTACACTAATTCAAATTATTGCCCAATGCATGGTTAAAAGGCTAAATTGATGCAATTAGACATAGTGAGATAAGTCTTATAATTAAACTAACCGACAAGATATCATGTAACCGGATTTTCAGGAGATCAAGGGTAGGGACTGCTCTTATTTTTTCCCCCTCAATCTTTCAACTTTTTCTTGTTGGGTATTATTTGCACTGTGCATGATTCTCTTCTATGGCCTCCCTTTCCCACTGTTTTTCAAACCAAAACCACCTTTAGGCTAAACCCCCTTTTTTTCCTCTCTTTTTCTTTTAATTTTTATTTTTTTTATTTCCCCAACTTTTTATAGTCCAAAATATTGCAACCCCATCATGATTTATTGTTTCATTCCATGGACATAATCAAGCACAAGCATATGGAACCCCAATGATAGTTCAAAAATTAGCTTTATAGAATTAATTATGACATTGAACTTTAAAAATATTAAAAAAGTTTTAAAATTTCAATTGTCTGCATATTAAAATTTAACATCACAAATTTATTATGAAAGTAAATTAGTTTTAGGGTCATGATTTATGACCTGTAAGATTTTTTATCCAAAAATCCATTTTTATAAATATTTTGGATTCTATATTTCATTTTGTGTTTTATCATCTATTTCAACTTAAAGAATATATGTCAAGTGTATATGATTTTTGATCAATTATTCTTATAAGAAAATATTGAATACACTATGAAATAGGATATGAAACATGAAATGACATGGAAAGCCTGAACTTTTTTAAGATGTAAGGAAATTTAAACTTTTAAACTACTAAAACAAAAGATAAAACTTAAAGGGTTAAAATAGTTATAGTGACGCTTTTACTAGAGGAGCTAAACAAATTTGCCAAAAACTTGAGGGCTTCATTGCTAATTATTCCAATTTCCAAAAATATCTACAAAGGGCTT
The DNA here is from genome assembly GCA_014898725.1 of Jacaranda copaia. Taxonomy (NCBI): domain Eukaryota; kingdom Viridiplantae; phylum Streptophyta; class Magnoliopsida; order Lamiales; family Bignoniaceae; genus Jacaranda; species Jacaranda copaia. The sequence goes on from JACGDI010005592.1 coordinate 128,178, forward strand.
CTTCAAGTCTGACATTGTGAAGGCAAAAAATACTTCACCACATGTGATTACTTTGAAACCACGTTGTGACCATCTAACCGTACTTTGTGTCTGAGGTCCTAAATTCGATTGTTCGATTTGATTTCAAAAATTAGAACAACATAAAATCGACTATTGAAAAGTCAACCACGTTCACCACTCCAGATCAACTAAGTTGGTAAGGAAGGAGAATAGTTTACACTTTACAAAATACTGTGACTAAAAAAAAATGTATGAGAGAAAAAAGTCCAATAATTAAGGGGAAGCTGTAAAGCAGCTTATTGATTGATTCAAACAAAGATTACCAAATGAAGAATAACATGTCCTATGTAGGATTCTCTTTACTTTAGGACATCAAACTATATGTGTCTCTTGTGATTATTTTCTTCACTAAGTTGTAGCGTGACAAATATTCCTTGCCATTGTCAACTTATGTGAAAAGGAAAAATCAGCTTTAATATTTTGTATTATTTATCATCTTGCGCATAAAAGCCCACCTCCCGTGACATAAAAGCTCTAAAGTCCACAGTTCCAAATGGACCATTAAATTATGTAATATTTTATAGAGAACATTCCAAGATTTTTATTTTTATTTTTATTTTTTGCACGAGTTTCATTATTATACAGTTTAATTATTGCTCGGAATTAACTTAATTTGGTTATGCGCGTTGGGCAGCTAGCGACGCGTTTGTTCAAAATTAAGCACTAATGATAATTTATTTCAGAAAGTATAAATTCTTGCGGCTGCCGTATTTAATACTTCATAACGTATTTTCTATGAGTCAGCATATTTTCCAAGTCAAGTTAATTTTGCTAATTATGGAGTGAGCTGAAATTCTTGTTCAGCCTGCCTAAATGCACGTAAATTCCAATATTTCGGCCACTTTTTTTGCAGACACACACACACACACACTCAGAGAGAGAGAGAGAGAGAGAGAGACACGGAGAGAGAGAGAGGCTGTTGTGTGGTGCAGTCTATGTGGCTCATCATTGTCGAGGAACCAAAGTTAAGGGATTCACACTTTGGCAAGCCACTCTCAGAAATAGGAAAAGATTTTTTAGCTTGATTGACTGGGAATCGAGTGGAACCATCAATGCCCAAAAGTTTTCCCGACTAATTTGGTTTAATTAGAGACTTAGAAATGGTGTTTGGTAATGTGGTTTTTTATTTGATTTCGGGAGAGTTTATTTCTAAAACTTAGGTTTGAATTGATGAAGTTGTAATTGATTTGGCACTCCTCCAATCAGTTCAACATATCACAAAATTTACTCTCAAAATTTGTCTAAAAAGTATTTTTTTATGTTCAAGTCAGTTATCAGTTTTAAAAGATACAAGTGAAAATTCTGCTGGAGGTGCTTTTATGCATTGGAAGTCTAGCATTTCATTTGGTATTTAATGTATCCAGAAGAAATATCGAAAGTGGTTTCCTTTTCTTTTCAACTAGTAGCTAATAATTTTGTCGTTGATTTTTCTCTTTCTAGCTAACTGTGACTCATATGTTCAAATAATAACCACAATTTCTAATGAACCTATAGATTCTTCTACCATTCTACGAATTCTATAGATTGTATTCTAATTTTTCAATCTTGAACAACTTGACGAATAAGGGGAAAGCCTAACATTAATAAATTATATTATTAATTTAATATAAAGCAATTTGTCCCAAGGTAGATCTCTAAGTGAATGTGGCTTATTCATAATTATGTTATTTTTCAAACTAGAAAAATCAGTCAATAAACGGTGAACCCTATTAATTAGAAATAGAGTTGGACATAGTTAAGATAATAATCTAAACAAGGATTGTAATGAGTTTTCATTAAATAAAATTCCTCTTCTTTGAGTTTGCAAAACTCTGAGGATGCCTTTTATTTTTAGATAGTGTTAAACCTTGTTGTATCACAAAGGCTTCAAAACATTTGATTATTTTTTATTTTTTTGCTTTGGTGAATTTTCTTTCTTATTTGGCGAACCATCTTTTTTGAATAATATTTGTTAGGAATAATTTTTCTCTATTAGATGTATCATAAATGTGGAACAATTTGAAACATCCATGTAATTTAGATTAAGGTAAGTAATTGACCAAACCATCCAATTCGATTGGACTGGGTCTGACTGAAAAGATCTTTAGTATATAATATGCATATTATGGAATGTTTAAAAATTTTACTTATACAAGGCATAATTAAAGAAGAATATTTGTGTAAATTAATATTCATCATGTAGTTGTACCCATTTCTGCCTTTCTCTTACTATAAGGAAATACTTTTTCACCAATTGAAAAAATTCATCACAAAATATAATTTTATGATGCATCTATTTTAAAAAGTCGTTATTATATGCTTTGCTTACTGATTAGTTATGTGATGTATCTCACAAAATTAATTTTGTGATGAAATTTTTATCAAAAATAGGAAAATCATGTTTAAAATTATGAAATTTGTGACAATTTTTTTATATCAGTATAAATTCTCGGTATCTATCACAAGTGCCATTATTAATATATATTTTTGCTTTTTTCTCTAAATTCGTCAGTAATTCATCAAAAATCTATCACAATTATTTTCTAATTACAATGAAATCCCGTTCGTTTCAAATTTTCAGTTAGTGAAAGAAACATTTTCTTGCAGTTTTTTTTAACTCAAACAAAATGCAAAAGTGACATATGCATACTTGCATTTTCAGGAAAATGCAGCGATGTAAGATTTAGACTAAGTATTAAATAAATTAAAAATATGACGCACGTACTTGGGATACGATCGAGTACGATAGCTTATCTAATTAATACCTCAAAAATATTTTAAAAAGAGGGTGGTTTTTGTATGGACCTGAATTTCAGCCTAAGTAATTGATACCCATGATGAGAAAGAGTCGCAAAGTTTGAACGACTTCAAAGTATGAGGGAGAAAATACCAATTGTGCCAAAATTCTCTTGGTAGGTATACGTACAGCTATCAAGGAGATATAAGAATCTAAAAATCAACGCGAGTCCAAGTGAAATATAATCATCATAAGCTCTCCTTAGACTGCAAACTGAATTTTCTCCACCAACAGAAGTCATCGTCTTTGTGAGACGCGGTCGTTTGTTGAATTACTTCCACAGTCTTCATAAATGTTTGAAGAATCAGTCCATTTATTGAATCGAAAAATTTATCGATTCATGGTTTATTGGTTCAATCATTAGTTGAATCATAATTGATCTGCAATTAAACCCTGACATCATAATTATGTAATATATATTGTGCATTTTATATATTACTTAATAAAATACCAAACATGAAGCATAAAGAATCTAAATTTTACTGTTCAATTTCATAAGTTAGAATTTCTTGTAAAAGATAGCCATGAGTACACAGATTGGGTAAGGGACTAAAGGTTTCTAACTTCTAGCCGGATTTAAAAATTAAAATGTTAAATTTGATTTGGGGCTTTTATTTTGTAGATCTATTTAAGTGTTTTAGGCTTTTACTTTTTAAAACGTATCTTAATTTTAGAGGTTCACATTAGGCCAAAAAAAAAAAAAAGAAGATATTAATTATGCAAAAAATTAAAGGGAAGAAAAAAATAAACAAACCGATTCAATTTTCATAAATGGTTCAAACCGTCTAGCCGCCGGTTCAGACGGCTGGTTTTCACAAAACAGGATGGTTTTTTTTGTCTACCAATTTTTACTCAAAACCAAACCAATTCATAGGGCCACAACGGTTTGATCAGTCCGGTCCAATTTTTTAAACAATGGTCTTGATATTATTTTTGAATATTTTGATTTCTCAGGGTAAAATCCAAAAAAGAAAAAGAAAAACAAAATTTTATTACTCCAAAAAAAAAATTTATTTTTCTTTGAAATATTGAATACATGCCTCTAGATATTGTTTCAACACCAATTAACACACTAATACGTGTTGACAAAAAACATTTTGATATAATTGGATCTTGATGTTTAATGACGAATCAAATCATTACGAATTATCATATTCACATGTATGTTTATAATACCTATACACCGTTCATTTTTAGTGATATATCTACAATATGTAATAATATCAAACTTTGATATTACATTATTAGCCAAACATATTTTTACAATATCGCAATTTACAGCAAAGAAAAAAAAAATATCATCTCTTAAAATGAGACCAAATGCATTGTTTTCCAGGAATACATTGAGACCACTATATTCAAACTAGAAATAATTACATTTTGATTCTCCACACGCATCTGTTGATAGAGCTTGCCAAAATGTATTTTTTCCAGAACACCTGAAAATTAATGACTCCAGACAAATAATAATAATAATAATAATAATAATAATAATAATAATAATAATAATAATAAGTTAATGACAAAATAATGAGTGATAATACGAAAGTTGTCACTAATTAATTATAAATTTTTTGTTATCTTAATAATTTTTACAAATTAATTAATAACAATAATAGGATTTAAGCTAACACCATTGATAATTAGTAACACTCCTATGGTTGACAACTTAGTGATAATGAAAATCTTGTCACAAATTGTAGTGACAATTTATATTGACATTATGTTGTCACCATAGGAGTATCACTAATTGTTAACGATGAGAACTTAAAACTTTGTTTTTTGTCACTAATAAGTCATATTGTGACCACAAAAAAAAAAAATCATTATCACCTAAAAAAATATCAATACTGACAAAATAAAAGCTATCATCACTTAACACACATTATTAGTGATAATTTTTATATTATCACTTACTATTTTATCACTAATATAATTATTTTTTATAGTGACACACATATAATTTTTTAATTTCCTATAAAATTATTGCTACATCATTATTACATAAGCATGACACATTATATGTCTACTATAGATTTAAGAAAATCAATAACCATTAAAAATATAGTCTTCCTGGAATTCACGCGTTTATACCTTTTCTCAATTCGACATTTCTCACAATTTACGTGACCTAAATTGTGGAATATATATATCTATCTATATATATATATATATATATATATCTAAAAAATGTTAGCCCCAGTTGGTCAACAATCAATCATGATTAGAGCCACAAATTAAAATAAAAAGTTAGGCCTCCTAAAAGACTCCTCCGCTGTGAAATAGTCCAGGCAATTTCTAACCGCGGCAGTTGGACCCTGTGGAATTAAAACATATCTTAGTGAAAGATTAACACCAATTACTGTTGTTTATTAGTATAAAATGCCCATAGTGTCAAAGGGAAGACTAGAAAATTTGAAGGCCCTTTACCGGAAGTTGGCGTTTGGCATTATATATAGTTGGAAAAATACGCCTTTAATTAAGCTTAGGTCCATCTTTTTTCCCTAATCATCATCATCACGTTTTTGATTAACTTCTAACTGCTAATTTGAAAATTTCGTTCCAAGTATTGACCGCACTTCCAGCCCACGGCGGCCCACCGGCCTCACCGCCGCGTGACGGCCACTGTGTCTATGACTAAGTCTCTTCCAACTTCTGCTTTCATGTTCATAAGGTGAATTCGAAATTTTAAATATTATATAGAAAAATAGGAGAAACAATTTTCATTTCCAGAAAAATGTAGACAATTTATATGATTACTTGCATTTATTTTTTAGTCTCTTGAAATATGGGAGTAATCTTCTTTTTTTTTTTTTTAATAAAAAAAGAGAGAGAGAATTATGACTAAATTTTCAGCTATTTTTGTGAGACTTGAATTTGCTATCAATGTGTTCCTCAAAATAAACTTTAGAATATTTTGTTGGAGATGCAACATACTGTAAATGTATGTACTCTACCCCCATAATATATATTTCAAAAATATGGATTTTACAGTCTAACTTAAAAATTACAACATATTTAATCTTACCCCCCACATCATCATTTTTTTAGAATAAAATACTTCAAGCTCTCCTAGCTCACACAACAATATATGAAAATTCAAATTAATTTGAATTATCTTATAATTATAAATCAATTTTATGATTATATTATCCATATGTGCATCAGGCAATTAAAAGTTGTGATCATGTTCATCTCCCAAGTCATTGTATATTGATGTGGATAATTAAAATTATAAGGTAATCAATTAATAAATAAATAAAGTCAAAGAATCCAAAAATAATTAAGCCCAAGAAAAAGGACAACAAAACTCTAATGGACATAAATCCATAAATATATATATATATATATAAATACTAATTAAGCTTGAAGAAGAATTTGAGCATAAAAAACCATCAGCAAAGAATAGCAAAATTTCGAGAACCTTCGACAATCAAAAAATCAAAATGCACAGTCACTCTGTTGTCCAATGAAACTCTCTTGATATTTTTCATAACTGTGGATACCATGCAATTCACTCTAGAATATTGGCGCCCCACTCTCTGAAGCACCCTCGACGACTCTCCAACATAACTCCACTGTAAAGCTAAGATTATTTAAAAAATTATTTTGGATATGTTTACTAGTTGAGAGTATTGAATACATGACATTATATTTTATTTTTATTATTTATTGGTTATTTAATTATTTTATTTCTTAATCAAATAAATAATTTAATTTAATTATTTTAGACATGTGTACTATTTTAACATTATTAAAATTATATTTCTTAAGGTAATAGAGTTAGATTTTAATTTTGAGGTGATAAATTCGTATAAAATAAACTCTTACAAATTTAAAAATATTACAAATAGATTCAATAATATTTTTGTCCCAATAAATTATCTAAACACTAATTTGGGGGCAAATTTGGATTTCTAGATAAATTTTCTAACATTATCAATTTTGTTAACAGAAGTTGACAGTTTTCGCAAAATGTAAGATGAAGCCAAACCTTATGAAGTATTTATATATAATTTCTTCATAGTTGTGAATTTTATTTTTTTATGTTTTCATAAATGAACCAGTTAACTCAAAGAGATGTAGGCAATCAACCCTTTATATAATTTGTAAAACATCATAAACAAACTTCATTTGTCAAGATATGCGGGACACCTCTTCAGTAGCATGCCGAACAATACATTGATGAGTGTATCAGATATTTTCTATTTTTATTTAATTTGTAAACACATCAATTGGTATGTTCACTATGCATCAAAAGTATACATGTCATTTGAAATATGTATGTCTGATATGAAATAAATAATATTTTAAAATATAGTATAGTATAGTTGTACGTATGTGTACACTAAGTTGCAGGTGGGCTGGGTTGGAGTTGAGGTCACGTCGGATCATAGAAATGTCGTATTTAAGGAGCCTCTACAATTCGCTTGACTAAGGAAGGAGCGGAGAAATTAATGTAAAGAAGGCCTAGAGCCCCTCAAGTTCAACCACTCCTGTACCTCGTCGCTTGACAGTTAAACACGCATCTACGCCACTAACTATGGCGATTCTGTCTAGTCTGGAAATTTTCCACTGAGTACGTAGACGTAGGGTAGGATACCCGTCCAGGTTGACCCACATTTCCAATCATGGGATAGTGATATTGGGGCAGAGATTAAGCAGCATCACAACCATGTACGCCCATTGCCCCCACAAAAACAATAAATTAACAAGATTTACCTACTTTATTTTAATTGAATTCGACAATGCGATCCCAATTATAAAGTTAGATTTTTATATCAATTAAATAAATAAATAGTTGTCTTTATGTATAATATTAGATAATATTAAGAATTACATTTTTAATGTTGGGCTACTCAATATTGTTGGGCCATCCATTTTATATTATTTTACACTTTAGATGTTTGTTTTGTGGCATGTGTGGACTAGTTTCTATATATGATCTTAAATTAATTTTTACAGTGAATTATGTTCAAAATCCATTCTTTAATACATGCATATATTTTTTTATCTAGTTAATTTCAATTTTACAGTATTTTCAATGGATATACATGGAGTTTATAAAAAGACTTGTACATAGCCACTACATGCACACACACACACATATATATATATATGATAAAAACTGGATTTAGCAATTCAAAATACATAAAAGAAAAAGAAAAAAAGAAAATATTCAAGTGCATAGACCTGTTTGTGTGGATCTATGATGATATATATCGTAGTTTGTATATTTGTCTGTTTAAAGAAACTAAATATATATCTTAAGACAATTTATAAGATATTTTCATTCTTTAATTAATTTATTGAAATACCTTCTTACAATAACAATGCTCTCTTATTGCGAGTGTTACTGAAACACTAGCTAGCTTACAAAAATCAAGCCTTTCACGGCAGTCTGACGACTTTAGACATCTGTTTACACATTCAGCTGCATGCCATTAACAATTTTTACGGCTTTTCCATGGATATAAGGTAGAATTAAAGCCTATATATATTTTACGTACATCGATTGATCAGTTGGATTCTTGTGCCGACAGACAGAGCATGCTTGGCTCTTTAACATGCTATTCCTAGAAGCATATATATACACACACACACACGTGCTCATGAGCTTTTGTCTTCGTGGTACAATGTACGAACTAGTTAGGTATACATATTGCTATATTATTCCTAGGAACAAATCCTCAGCTTTTGAGCTCCAGTTCCTGTCTCTGCTATCTTGTATTTATTAATGAAGAAAAAGCTTCTCCCTTAATTACAGGAAATTCTTCTTTTGTCTTATTTTGTCACGTCGTCCATGCATGACTTAACTTATCATGCGTTGCAAGTCACCACCCAACTTATTATTATATGTCTAAAATCATCTAAAGTAAAGAAAAATTCAGTCAAATTAAATCTGATTATGCCCAAATTAATACAAAATCTTTTGGATTCTGCCTACATTGGTGTGACGTGGGCAATTTTAATAAAATTGAGTACTTCCTCAATTGCTTTTGACATTCACGTCTTTTTATTTGATAGTTTAATTTTTTCATAACCTCACGAACTATGTCTACTTGATTAACTATATCCTAAAGGCATAAATTAGGTAGGCCACATCTACTCTTTGTTGGTCAAAACTTCAACTACTTTAATATTTTTGAAATCAGATTAATCATATCAAAATTGCTCTTGCCTAAATAATATTTTTCCAAACTCACGTAAGCCCATGAGTCAAAATATAATTTTGTAGAATTTTTAGAACTTTATTATGATCAAGCTGATCTTCCCAGTGTAATTCTACAATAGACACTGAGTACAATACACTTAATTGGACCATTGTTCACCATTAAATTTAAGACCCAACCCCCCTAAATGAACAGTTTACGTTGGATCGAATGCAATTAACATGGTCTAGAATCACACATTCTCACAAGCGCTAGAACTTTCTGTCGTGTCATCTTTTTTGAGATGGAAACATGCACTTTTGTTACAAGTAGAGATCATTAGGTTCAGTTGTATTTAGACATGTGCAGGAGTTAGCTGCCCAGTAATTGAGAGAGAGAGACTGTGGAAACAGTTGATTTACCTATAATAGGTGAAGACATCGTGAGTGAAAGCACTGCTGTGACTATAGAGTACTGCCAAAATCTTTTAAAGCTGGGAGAGTTGGAACACTAATAGGACAAATTAAAGATTACTGTGTGTGTGAGTGAAAGATAACTAGCCGTATTTATTTTCCGTTTCAAATAGTTAAATTATCAATTTTCTTATAATTATAAAAATTTGAATAATGAATGTATTATATTTATCAAACTTATAATTAAGATAACCCGTGTCAGCCAAAAAAAATTTAAAACCTTCTATTTTAATCCCGAAACCGACTGCCACTATATCTTGCTGATAAAAATATTATTGCGCAGGTTAAAACTTAAAAATAGTATAATTAAGTACAATAAATTAGATAAATAGAATAGGTCAAAATGTACGCAACTGAGAGGACTTCATTCATCAATCTCCCAGATGGAGGCATATGAGGGGCAACCAAAAAGGATAACGAAATCCTGTTTAAATTTTCTATTTCATTTCTTATTCCATTTTATGAATATATAGCATATGTATTAAATATTTTTTTATAAAAATAATTGATTGAAAATTAGATGCACTTGATATAAATACAGCAAGTTGGAACAGGAAATAGAATAGAAAATGCAATAGAAAATCTAAAGTGAACAAAATCACCCATGACTTGTTGATTTAAATCCTCTATTCTATTTCCTATTTCATTTCATGAATACATGAAACGTGTATTAAATATTTTTTTATAAAGATAATTAATTGAAAATCAAATATACTTAGCATAAATTCAACAAATTGGAAAAGGAGAAAAAATAAAAAATGTAATAGAAGATCTAAAGTGATGGCCTAATTCTACATAATGCCCTCTTTGAACAAATTGAAATTGTAATTTAATTTCAATTGAGAGATTGGTTGAGAATTTAAATTGCACAATAATTTCTCACCAAATCGATGTGTGATGCAGGATCTCACATCGAGCGTCGGTACTTATTGAAGCGGATAAGATGTGTGAAAGAGTATATCGGTTGGTGAGTATGGCATACCAAGCTGCGCACAAGGCTTTGGGAAAATTATTTCATCTCATGTTTAATTCAGTTTAAATGTTGTATTTCATCTCATGTTTCATCTTTTATTTTATTATATAAATATATAAAATATATACATTAAATTTTTTTTTAAAAATAACACGTCTAATTGAAAATGAGATACAATTAATATATATACATCAAATACGAAATAGATAATGAAATAGAGAATTCAAAATAGAGAAATTTGTGAGATTTAAAAAGACCATTAATGTCACAAACAAAAGCTACATAAAATATTAATTAGTGACAGTAAAACACGATACACTATTTCATAATCATCTTTAATTACTTGCAGAAGAAATTTATTTAATTCGTACCAAGTGTGGGGGGACTTGCCCATAATTACTAGCTAGAAGAACTCATCCTCCAACAGATACATTATTTTCAGGACCATATGTATTATATTATATATGTATTATATATATATAGTAAAGATGCAAATTAATTAATTAAGTTAATTAAATGATCATGAGGTAGCTAGTAGCTAGTAGCTAGTTAGCGCCTTCTGGCCGCAGTTTCTCGTTGGCAATTGAAGAAGACAGCGGCAACTGGGAGGCCTAATTCGTGTTCCTCAGCAAAATTTCTGGTGCTGAATCCATCCCGACGCGGTGGTGGGCTGACTAATCCCTGGAGCCGCTTCTTCTGCTTGAACAGCACAAATGCGAACCGATGGATCCCTATGTTTGGCCTTGGCATTTCATAGCTCAATACTTCTCTCCCTGTGTATACATATACATATAAATACATATATATATGTATAAATATATAAGAAAATCCATAATAATTAATCTTTATCTGAATAATTATAAATTTGGATATTGGAAAATGTTGCATACCAAATGTGGAATCCGTGGTGCCAGGGATATCTGTGATTATCCTGTGAGTTGGTGAAGCAGTTTACGCATGTCAGTATACTAACATATTATTTTCTTTAATTTTAGCATTTTCATTAGTTTTATTGTATATAGCTAAAATTATATTTCAAGAAACCCTCAACTACAAAAATTCTAAGGCAGAGGACATTGTTTCATCCTGAATATTTGGGATATTAGGAGTAACATTAACTTCATTGGATCTTTGGCTTAAGTCAAACACAAACCTGGACACAAGGTCCTAAGCTCGCTAATTCGCACTTTAGATCTTTTATTTTATGTTACTTACTTTATTATATATTTTTTTTATTTATACACATGCTCATCCACACTTTAGATCCTTTTTTTTATGTTGCTTTATTATATATATTTTTATTTATACACACGCATATCATGAGGCCGTTAAGATTCGAATTTCTCATTTTCCACATTATGTGAGAAACTTATGTTACTAGACCATATCCCACTCATCTAATATATATTTAAATGATTGATGAATATAGGTAGAAATCAGTGGCATGGCATCAATTTAAACACCCCCCCCCAAAAAAAAAAAAGAGAGAGAAAAACAAAAAATCATTAGTTAATGGTGATGTTAACTAGTGCAAATATGAACAACATATGCTTCTGTGGCAAACAAGCAGGGGCATGGTGGGCCTGTTGTTTAGTGGATTTTGGCCTACAAAGGAAAAATGCATTGCCCTAACTTTGGTCTTTGAGTGAAAGAAATATCCAGCTAAAGCTGAAATCCTATTTTGCACTAGTTTACTAGCGTTTTAAATTTAAAGAAGGTTCCCGCTGCCAGGTAAATTAAGTCGTGGGGGCTTTATACAGTAACATAGATATAATATTTCATCAATGGAAGTTTTTCTGTAATTTTTTTCACCCTCATTGATTCGATTCTTCTTGTGAAGAGTGAAGCGTACCAGTGCAAGTGCTCTCTTAGGTATGGATCACTAGGACCTGGAACATCAGGGTCTGTCATGATCTGAAACAGTAAATCACTCAAAATTAACTTCATATATATATATGTATATATATAACGTTTTTTTTTTAAAAATTAATTTCAAACCCATTTCAAGCCGAACTCTGCATTTTCCTTCTGGTAAACTAATTAAATAATGGGAAGATAAATTAAATGAATCTTGATAATTGATGGACAAGAAAATACATACATGCAAAAATAAAAATAAAAGTTATATATAGTTAGGAAAAGAGTAAAAGTTAATTCTGAGAAGAAGAGCAATTAAAATTAATAAATACCAGGGTGAAAAATGTTCTCATATCTCCTCCATGAACCTCAACCTTAGGTTTAGAGGTGACTGCAGAAGGAAAGAGTTCATGGCCATTGTAGACATGCTTGTTGCTGTTGTAAATAACAGACATTTTAACTGTGCTCGAGAAGTTGTCCACAACATCTCCAACCACTCTACTAATTACAAGGGGGTCTGTTGACATGATTTTTCAATTCCCACTATATGTCTATGAATATATGAATAATATATATCTTCTTGGATGTGTGTGTATGCTGATTTTATGCTGAGAACGGGAGAGCAAACCAATTGTATTTATAGCGGAAAAAATTTGAGATATATCGCTGCAGAATGGGAGAAATTCCATTAAACTATTGTAGTTTCAAGAATATAGGGGAAGCTAAGTAGAGGCTTTGTTTCCCCTCTTTGGATACATTGGATTTACTCATTATCTGGCATGTAACCACAAAACAAGGAACTTTTATTTATTTATTAATTTAATTTCTTTTTGGGAAATTAATTTTGAAAAAGAATTGAAAAAAATATTATAAAAATGATTTGAACATGATATGACAGTACTTCATACCATCTAATTGGGTGTATATCAAAATAACTTGTGAGTCAATGGAAATGCATATAGTAATATCGTAAATGAAATATATACCGTCGTGCATGCATGATCATAGAAATAAATATAAATATAAATATATATATATATATATACACACACATTATATTTGAACACATGCACATATCAAAAGTTCATTAGATTTCAAATTTCTGATCTCCCATATTGTGTTAGAGATTTATGTCATTAAAACCAAATGTCTACTCAATCATATATATGTAATCTATCAACTTATAATCTAATTGAATATATACCAAATTGGGTTGTATGTATAAAATAAGCGATGATGCACATGCATGAACACATCACATATATATATATATATATATATATATGCAGGTCTAATTCCCACCATTGTAGATTCATCTTTTTCGATTCTTATTTTATTGTAAAGGCAAGGGGAGTGGAATTTGCAGACACTATTTGAACATATGCAGCTACTAAAAAGAGTTATGCACCTTTGGTGTTTATGGTAAAAAAAAAGGGAAAATTTGGGTCGGCTTTGGAACTTTTCTCCAAGTATATGTTGTAGTTCCAAGTTGACATTACTGTATGTGTGGAGAGAATAAAAGAAAGGCTGATAAGGGAACTCAATAGTAGCTTTGATTGGTTCGGCCAAAGCGTCTACATGCAAATTATTTGTAGATTTACTCATGATTCCCTTGGATTTGGACTCTAGATTTGAAACATCATAAGATAGAATTATTGGGAGGTTTCAGAAGGTGGGGGGGAGGGACTTCAAAATTTAAATTAGTTGAATTTCATAAAATTGTCGCAAGCGTGCAAAATATTAAACTGAAAATATATTTTTATTATATAGTGTTTGCAATATGTGGTTCATGTAAATTCATCACATAAAAATTTGATGGTCCGTTAAAATAATATTATGTGAAATTAATCATGAGTGAATCAAAATATGAGTCACATTTTTCAACATCATGCTAAGAATGTTTAGAATTTTCAGGAGAATATATCATTCATTTGATGAGAAATAACAAAGAATATAAAAAATTCAACTACTTTTGAAGTAAAAAAAGTAAATACTGGATTGATTGGAAGTTAAAGTCAAAAAGTAGATTCCTTACTTTCTTTTTTTCTCTCATTTAAAATTGTTCATTAGGCTTTCGTTTCGCATAACTCTTAGGTGATAAGAAAAAAAAAAGAAGAAGAAGAACTCGAAAACAAATTGAATTTGATTCGCTCATATTAATACTCGAATATAGAGAAATTATTTTTAATGTGGAAATTTGTCCTTGGACTCACAGTCACGCCATAAAACAATTAAGATGCTGGCTTATGTGATACATCATACATACATATGGACACTAATTGGCTCCTCACGAACTCTGCGCCCGTGTAAATGCTATTTTATTAAAATGCACGAGACATCACTATCATAATTATAATTTGGTTGCAATTGTTCGTGTTAAAGATTAATTTTCGATAATTAATATAACGGTGGAAGGTCATATCAGCGACAAAAGGAATATTAGACTAACTAAAGTTTTGAGCTCTGCCTGAAATAGCAATGGCTGGAAGAATGATTGCTATAAATAGAAAGCCCTGAGGCTCTTTTCTTCAGAGTCCACAATGGATGAACTGGAATTGTTTAAATAAACATTTCACACACACATATGATATACTTCCTTTTTCTTCTTTTTGTTTTCCACTTCCCAGCAATGCTTTATTTCTTTTATCTTCTTCTCTTAGTTTTCATTTAATCAGTATTATATTGATTTCCGTTTTCATTTCATCATATGTAAATTATCTGTTTGGTTCCTCTTGTTGGACATGTTTTTGTATAATTCAACTAAAATTATAATCCCCATTCTAATTTTTATTTCTCTCCGGATTTTTAGAACATATATTTTAAAAGAATATAGGTTTTAGTAGCAAATTGTTTTTGCTATGGAGTAATTTTATTCTTTCTTTTTTTTTCATAAATATATATACGGCTGTTTAAAATTGGGGGTCAGTATGTATGTATTTTTTTAAATTATAAGGTATTTTATTTAACATACTTTGAAAGAGTTTTTTCACCTAGAGATGTACTGCTATTTACCCAGCAAAAATAGCAATTTGTCTGTTTCTAAATTGTTTATTTATTTATTTATTTGTTTACTTATTTATTTATTTAGTTATTATTATTAATATTAATATTATTGTTATTATTTTTTTTATTTTTCTTTTTCTTTTTTTAGTGCATTTGAGAGTACGCCCCTGTTGTGATAACTATTTGTCCATTATAACATTCACTACCAGAAGATACCCTACACTCATAGAAAATTCATTACAATTTTAATGAAATCTAGCACAAAATATAATTCTGTAATGAATTTATTTCATAAATAGTATATGCGCTTCCTCAATGCTTAGTTTTGTGATAAAAATCAGTGCATCACATAATGATATTATGATGGAATTTCTATCACAAATAAAAATTATTCCATAAAAAATTATTTTTAGAGTTATAAAGTTTGTGACGAACTCTTTCTATCAATATGTATATAATCTTAACATCCGTTGTAAGGATCATTATTAATACATATTTTTGTTCCTTTTCTGTTAAATTTGTTAACACTACAAAAGATTAGAGCATCAACTAGTGACAATCCGTAGCTGATGCTCAAAATTCATAGTTAAATTCGAAGTTGATACTCTTATTGCTAACCTTGCTACAACCAATCTGCAGTTACCTAGTTGGTGATCATTCCTTTTCTTATATATTAATTTTTCTAAAGATAATGCATGACTAATTTGTTATGATTGAAACGTAAAATGCTATGTATCTGATAATTAATAATTTTATTAATTATAATTAAAAATGAAATTTGCTACAAAATTCGTAGCTATAATTTATGCCTAAAGCTATGAAATTAATTTCGTAGCTATTCTTCTATAGTAAATGTTTAGTTTTTTGGTAGTATAATAATTACTTAAAAACTCGTCACAAGTATTGTCCTCAAATTGTGATTGAATCTCATTCATCATAAATTTTTTATTAGTGAATCGACGTTTTTTATAATGATATTATTCGTTGGATGATCGATGAAAGTATAGTATAAAAAACGAAATGAGAGGAGAAAACTTATGTGCAATATATGTATGTGTTGTACAGACAAAAATTTTCGAACTCTGCATGAGGAACCTTTTGAAATGCGACATAAGAAGCTTCCACTACTTAAGTCTAACAAAGCATGCTCCAAAGGTGACTAACAGTAAAATAAAGTTGCAAGGTAAAGTTCCATTTGGGCCATAGCTGTCAGCCACACCTTAAATAAATCATTTTTATTCGAATAATTTTTATAATGAATACTTTAATAATTTTAAGTCACGCATCGTAATTATAACTCAAATTCAATATATTATATTTGCGAGACAATCATATTTAATAAAGACTATTATGTTAGTTATCCCTTAATTTATATATTTTGCTAAATTTTTTTAAAATATTTCTTTTTATTGTGTTGTGATTGGAGTTAGGAAAGATTTCTTTTAGGATTTAGATCGATTTGTTGAGATTAGGGTAGTGATTACACTCCCAAATCTTTTTGATCCAAAATAATTGTTAGAAATTACTAAAGGTGTTTGGAATTAATTTTAATAAAAATTCTCTGATATTCAAATCCGTAAAATAATCAAAGAGAAAACAAAGAGTAAGCGAATTTCATTGTACAATTAATTTTATCTGCAAATCACGAAAGAGAGTGCCCATAGCAGTTTGTTACTTGGCAGTTGATACATCATTGATGGCCAACTAATTGGAGCATTCACGATAATTTAATCTAAAAGCTAAAATTCATAATAGTCTAACAGGAAGTTTGGCTAATCTTAGTTAAAAGTTATTATAAGTTTTTATATCTTTCAAAATATTTTTTAAGTTTATTAGATGTTAAATTTTTTTTAAAAAAATAAGTTATTAAAGTGTTTGGATAAAATAATATCTTGAAACTTATAAGATGTTAATAATGGTACCTTTTGTAATTAATAAAATTAAAATTAAGTTAATTTGTTAAGATGTTCAAAATAAAGTAAGCACTCCTTACTTTTTCAAAAAGAGTTTATAAGTTCCCAACATCACTTTTTTTAAAAAAATAAAATAAAATTACCAAACATTTTTTCACATCTTATAAACTCTTGCACATCCTATATATAAGATGGTTTAAGAAGTTTATAAGCTCATTCAAACGCCCTCTATGTCGAACCACATTAAGTGAACGGAATCTTTAACCCATATAAAAATAAAAAATGTGCGACATATAGAGTATTTGATCATTTTATTTGAATATGCGGATGAAAAAAATAATTTTATAAATTAAATCCAGATGATGTTGGATGGAACTGAGGGCATTACCTGCACATGAGTTGGAAAAAATGAAAGGTGAGTTACCAAAAAATTGTGAAGTATAATTGGAAAGTGCAAACATAAAGAGAAGCACGAACGGAAAAAGGCAACTGATGGCTTGTGACGCCAATATTCGCAAACAGAAGAGCATCAACTGAATGAATGATAATGCATGCATGCATGATTAATTCCTTCATTTAAAAATGGATTTAATTTTTAGGAATACTGCACTAATGGCTTCATATATTCTTCTCACTGACAGTCTGTTTGGTATAAGGATTTTAAAGAGGAAATTAAGGAAAAGAAAATGATAAAGAGAAGCATTAATTCTGAGTTTGGTTATATAAAAGAGAGAGGCAAAGTTGAGAGGGAACGTATGATGAAGAAGGAAAATGTATCTTCCTCTTAAATTAAAAGGGAAAGGGAGAGGAAATGAGGGACAACCTGCACTGCACGCATTCTCCAGGTTTCATCGCAAGCTGTCCTCAGATTTGCATGGTTTTTTGAAAGGTTGACTTTTTTCATTTGGTGGAAAGATGAGTCATAGTCATATTATTTTTACTGTTCGTCTGATGCTCAGTCATGTATGCATGAATTTTTGGCTAAACTAAAAATTGTGCCAGCTAAATTTTTATAAATATATACCATCTAATAATATTATATTTCCTTTAAAATTATTTTTCGCTCAAAATTATTAGTTGCAATAGTTAGTAAACATTATACCGAAATTTTTATTTTCTACGTTGATTGTATTTTCAGAAATAAATTGTTACAAAGTAGAATTATTTATCCAATACTTATTATAATATGCAAGTACACATTATTAAAATAATATTTTTATTTCTAACATTAAAAAGAAAGGGCAAAAAGAGAAATAATCAGATATCATCAAATATAAATATGTGTGTAGAAAAGCATAGGGAATGTTTGGTTGTCTTTCCCCAAAACAAAACAAAACACAACTAAACATACCATCATTTTCCCTTCAAAATACTAACTTTTTTTTTTTTTTACAAAATACTCTCTCCTATCTTTCATTATCCCCAAAACTTCCCCATTTTCTAATATATACATGCATATTATATATATACACATCATACATATTTTATTATTATTTTAATAATAAAAAAATCACTTAATTCCACTTCCACCTCAAAAATCCAATAAAAAAAATATTGTTTTGACTAGTGCTGTAAAAATGCCTCCTTTCAAAACATACCAAAACTCTTCAAAATCAATTTTTAACTATTTTCCAAAATATAACCAAAAATTCATTACATTCCTCAACACAACTTTTACATTCTCCAATATCACATTCAACATTCATTCCCCCATAGATATATTAAAATCATACAAAAAACCTAACTAAGGTAGTGTTTGAATATGTTTTATGTTTAACTTTATTATGTGTTTATTATATGTTTTGGAAGAATGAATAATGAAAGAATTGTGGGAGAATGTGAAATGAAGGCTAGGAAATGTGATTAATGTTTGGTTATGATTTTGGGAATAGTTAAACAGGGATTTTGGGTTGGGGTGAGTAAAATTATCCATTAACCGAAAAAATTGAGTAACCAAACAAACTGAAACTGAATTCACAGAACCATTTTGTCCAATTTATTCTTGGTTCGATTAAGAATTAATTTTTTTTAAGTTTTCAATTTTTGGTGTGGCGCAGTTAATTTTTAGAAAAAATTAGTTAAAAATCGAATCAACCAAAACAAAAATGACGTTGTTTTATACTAGAATTTGTACACCTCATTTGAGTCATTTCTCACAAAGACACACACTCAGGACTAAGCTCTCACACACTCGCCTCGGTGCCCACTCCCAAACCCAGTTATCCCTACCCTTTACCTCAGTGCCCATTCCTCATCCACTCAGCCAGTCCTCGCCGAACGTCGTCCTTCGATTACCTACTCCTAAACCCAATTATCATTACCCTTGCCTCAGTGCCCACTCCCCACTCTGGCACTCCCCATCCACTCAGTGTCGGCCCTTGGTCACCCACCGACCACCGTCGCAACGTTATCACCCATTGACCACCATCACTAGTATGATCTAAGATCTCTCCTCACCACAAAGTGAGTACTTTTTTTTTCTCTTTTTTTTCCCAATTGTTTTATCTCTTTATATCTTGAAAGTAAGGCCTCCCTAATCAACCATTACAAGAATTTACTTGCTAGTAAATAGATATCTCTAAAAATATTCGACAATGACCCACTAGAAGAACTACATGGTCTCACCACATGAGTTCAATACATATCAAAACAGCTAGAGATTTAACAGCTAATTCTATGTGCTTAAAATAACCACTATCATAAGCATTTAAGGAATTAATCAAACAAGGTCACTAACTTGTAGTTCTTCAGCCATCAATTCACTGCTTGTGTTCTGAACTCTTCTCTTAATAGCAATTTTTTCAATTTCACTTTTCTCCCAGAGTTTAACAATGGAAGCAACCAATCCTTGAAGTTTCCTATTTCTCCCTGAGGAAACATCAAGTAAAAAAGTTATGAGGCAACTAGAAAGAACAACTAAATTCAGAAAATATCAAGATGTCATTTGATATCTCAGACTTCCAAGAATTTCAAACAACCCCCTTCCACTACTAGTGTTTTGCTATGATTGTTCAAGAAGTGATTCTTAATTGGGATTGGGAATACATTAACATAGAGATAGAAGTGATAAGCATAGGCATAGCACATATGTTCTACTGTCTACACGATACGAGCAGTAAAATAACTAAACTTAATAAATTTTGTTTTTAGATCTTAATTTGACTTTCTGGTGGGATTTGATTTGTTATACTAATTTTTCAATTCCAAGTTGTAACAACCATCAAACTTTGTAATAGATATTTCTGTAATAACCATCAAACTTAGTAATTTATTTTTCTGTAACAACCATCCAATTATTTAGTAGATTCTTTAAACTAATTCAAATATGCAAAACTAATTCAAATATGCAAAACTAATTCATGTTGATTTGTGGATTATTTGGTGTTTTTTAGATGTTTTCAGATTCTCAAGAATCCCATCAAATACCACAAGGCACCTAAGAAGAGGAGAATTCAAATTCAGTATCTATACCCCAAAGTGATGAAACTAAAAAATTTGGGAAGCCCCAAAAAAAAGGTCAAAAGTATGGGAACATTTTCAGATGACTATTGATAAAGAAATGGGCTTCATCAATGGCAAATGCAAGTATTGTCAAAAAGAATATGATGTTGATACTAGGAGAAATGGCACTAGTGCACTTAACTATCACGTGAAAATACGCAAGAAAATGCCAGGTAATGAAGATAGGAAACAAAAACACTTGTCTTTGCAACCATTGGGGGATTGTGAAAATACTAGTACATTGTTAAATTGAAAGTTTGATCAAGTAGCTATTAGACAAAGTCTTGCACGTATGGTTATTATTGATGAGCTACCATTTAAATTTGTCTAAGCATAAGGGTTTAAACAGTTTATGCATGATGCATGCCCTAGGTTCAAAATTCCTTCTAGATGGACTATTTCACATGATTGTTTTCAATTGTATATGGATGAGAGGTTGGTTTCGAAAACTTATTTGAAAAAGAATGAGCAAAGCATTTCTATAACTATTGACACATGGACATCCATTCAGTAAATTAATTACATGTACATCACTGCTCATTTCATTGATAAGAATTGGACGTTGCGTAAGAAAATCTTGAATTTTTGTCAGATTTCTAGTCATAAGGGTGAATTGATTGGTAGGGCAATTGAGACATGCTTACTTGAGTGGGGATAGATAAGGTATCTACTATTACAATGGACAATGCTAGCTTAAATGATGTTGCAATTGATCACTTGAAAAAGAAATTTATTAATTGGGGAACTAGTATTGGAAATTGCAAGTACTTACACATGAGGTGCATTGCTCACATAATCAACCTAATTGTGCTTGAGGGTTTAAAGGATTTGGATTCATCAACCAAATGGGCTAGAGAGGCAATGAAATATATTAGGCAACCTCCAGCTAGACTTAAAAAATTTAAGGCATGTGCCAAGTCAGTGCAAATTCAGTGAAATAGTTCATTATGTTTAGATATGTGCACTAGGTGGAATTCTATTTATTTAATGTTGAGTGTAGTTGAGAAGTATAAGAGAGAATTTGAAATATTTGAGTCAACAGATCCATACTTCAAGGTTGATGTTGATGTAAGTTTGAAGAGTTTCATAGATTGGGATGTTGTGAGAAGAATGACTGCTATGTTGCAACTTTTTTATGATACCATATTGCGCATTTCTGGCTCATTGTACATTACATCTGTTAGCA
>JACGDI010005593.1:17567-36774 GCA_014898725.1 Jacaranda copaia
CCTATTCATTTATCATCCATTCAACAATTAAATGAACAATAATAAATTTAGAATTAACAATTAATTCCAACAATTAGATGCTTATCTCATAAACAAATAATTGAACAAGCATAACTTTTACACCATGATTGGAAGATTAACTTCAATCAATTTTTAAAGGCATTAAAAAAATGTCAAACATAATTTTTGAGAACTTGCACAAAACTTGTGCATCAAATGTGTGTAGTGAAAAACTAAATTGAGCATTAAAGAAGTTGAAAAGCTAGCTCAAAGCACACCAAAACCTCAAAGTTGAGGTTACTAAATAGCTTGGGGCATGACTGGGTAATCCGTACACATAGCATGCGCGCAGTGCCCAATAGGCCCTATTTTAGGGCTTCAAGGTGCACCAAGCCCTTTTTCCACTCAACTTTCAAGCAACAATAAAATTAGCACTTGTTCTCAACATTAAAAAACACATCTTAGATGAATTTCCATATTCAAAACATCTTTTAAAAGTGGAAATTCAAGTGCTCAAACATGCCTTCAAAAACTAGATTAAAGTTAGAATCATATTCTTCAAAATCTCCAATAAGACTTTAATTAAATTGGATTCAAAAATGACCAAAACTTTTTAGATGAAACATCAACAAATTATAACAACATTTAACATCAATTAATGACAAATCTACATACAGCATTAATCACTATGAATTAAAACATATTAACCACATGAATTAACACTTAAATTACATAATAACATGCTTTCAATCCATCAATCAAGAAGCCATGCACAATATCAACCAAACACTCCAGTCCACTATATAAATTGAAAATATGGTGATCTATATTAATCCATTACATGAGTCAATCATCCTTAGAAAATCTAAATCTAAGCATGAATTAGGCTCTGATACCACTTAAAAGCAAGTAAGGCACTAGGATCCAATTATCAAAACTTCAAAAGTATGAAATAACTAGTGCTTACAAGCATACCAATGATCAAATCATTCTTGGGATTAAAATTTAGAGAGAGAATTACTTTGAAAAGAAAAATCCAAGGATAGACTTGTGAATTATTCACATTTTCAGAACTGCCACTACTTGCGCAGTTGGAGTAGTGCAGTTGGAAAAGTATAAAAATCGCCCAACCGAAACTCCTTAAAAAATTTTGAAAAAATTACTGGAGCTTCTAAACACCTTTAAGAACTTAATTTAAACATTTTGGATTAAAAAATCTTCTGGAACTCCCTAGAGAAGTTCACCAAATTGGACTCTATACAGGTGGATCTCCAAATCAAGTAAACTCTTTTATTTGCCTCTATTGTTATGATCCACACACTAATTAAATCTTCCAAAATCTCCAATATATAAACTGGAATAAGAAAAGAGATAGGCCATGGTGGAGGCTGATTTTAGGTAGGGAAGAAGAAGAAAAGAGCAAAGCTTTCAACACATGAATGCAATGCTTGCAAAGGGTTTTTGGAGGGAATTGTGAAAGAATCTAATTCTTCACAAAAGGTATGAATTGCTGAATTCACACTCCTCTATATCTATATATGGAGGGAGAATGTTGGCATCACACCTTTCTCAAGGGAGGTGGGCAACCACTTGCTTGACAAGTTGGCAAGCTTGAATTTCAAATCACATTTAAATTTTTCCTCCAAATTTCATCCTTCCCGATAGTTAAATTAAACATTTTAATTTAATTAATTGTTGTTTGACTTAATTGTTAAGTCAAACTAGCTTAACTCTTAAGCTCAATTTGCTAACTTAACTCTTTAAGTTCACTTGACCAATTGATGGTTATGTTGGCACAAAAAAATTAACTTTGCAATTATTGGCATAATTTAACTCCCCAAATTAATTGATTAATTTAAAATTTAAGTTAATCAAGCTAAAAATGACCTTCAAAATTGGTACCATAAAATCAGTCCACTAGGAGTTGGTTTTCTAACATTTAGAAATTTTTTTCCATCAATTAGGAAGCTAATTGGATTTTGTGTATGACTCAATTGGTTCTACCATTCATTGGACATGGGTTTACAACTCCTTGTGATTTTTGAATATCTTATATTCATTGGAGTTTAAAACTCCTTTTAAACTAATCGACTCAATTCAATTAATCTCATTAATTAAAGATTACCCAATCTCTATGGTCGATCTCCAACCTTAAGCCATGTAGCCCAACTAATTGGCAGAAATAAATATTTTGGAGAACCATCCTAGCTCTACATGTACCTTGCAAATGTGTTCTTTCCATCTCCTATCTCCCAAAAGAGGCCCAGGGTGTGATATTTGCTGGCATACTAATAGCATCGATACTATATCTCTATTCTCAATGTTCGATCCCTTTGTGTGACCTCATGTTTGGAAAATGCCTTTTTCAAATTGTCACCCCACCTTGCATAAGGATTTCTAGGAATTGATCATCATAGAACACATAGGATATGTACTCACTTTTCACAAAAATGAGGAGTTGAATTTTTTTTAGATCTCACAGACCTCTATGCCAAGTAGCTCATACCCAATCTCAACCCGAAAGACTTGTTAGGTGGCCAAGGAAGGGTCAAAGCATGAGAATTGGATACAAAGTTTTCATGGATCCTCATATCGGAGGACTAGTAATATACATTAGTATGAGTGGGAGAATTAGATACTACTGATTTGCCACTACAACTATATAGTAGATTCTTCGGTGGGTCTTCAATACCTTATTCTCTAACAAGCACCCACTAACATGCACCCATATCTCATACAGTTGCTCATGGAATGAAACAATATCCAACTCTTAGATTTATATATCATTTGTGCAAGTCTATCTGGATTTTAGATGCCCCATCTCTTAAGATCCTATGACTTGAAAGATTTAAGATTATGACTATGTAAAACTTATTCCATGGTCTCCAAACCAAGTCTTGTAGTTTTAGGTGATCTAAGAGCTTCATCCAAGTACGAGTGAAGTGAAACAAAGGATAAATAAAGATGGCCATATAAGAAATATCATTCAATCAAGATTATTTTACAAGGAAATAGATTTTACAAGGCCAATCTTATTGGCTTGCAGGGTGCTATTCCAATAGCATAGTCATAATATGCGCCTATGGCAAGCAAAATTCAAATGGGCTTAGGCATTGTGACTAGTGAAAAGGTTTCGTAGAAATTGATACTAGGTCTTTGAGTGTAATCTTTTACTACTAGTTATGCTTTAAAGGTCACCACCTCCCTATTAACTCCTAGCTTTTGATTATACATCCACTAGCAACCAATGGGAACTATTCTCTCTGGTGGATCTACCAAAGTCTATACTTTGTTGGAGTACATGGAGTCCACTTTTGATCTCATAGCTTCAAGCCAACATCCCAAGTCTATGTCTAATATAGTTTTCTCATAGGTCTTCAAATCAATATTCGATTAGCCCATCTTATGAAGGAATCCAAACCTTTCTAGTTTTTTCTTGATTTGGTCTGACCTTCTTAGAGGTTGTCTATGAGGCTCTTATTGCTTGCTCATTTCCACTATTTGTGAGATTTGATGATCATCTTGAACTTCATCAAGTAGAACAAGAATGCCATTTCTATCTAATAGACATTCCTTTCATAAAAAGTGGATGTTCTTTAAAACAAACATCTTTTGTTCTAAGGGATCACAAAAGTCTCTAGGTATCCCACAAACTTCCACAAAGTAGATCTTCTATCCAACTAATCTTCTACTATTCACCTCACGTAGGCAAGAGATTTCCAAACCTTTAAAAAATGGTAAGATGGTGCTTTATCATACCACATCTCATGCGACATTTTGGGTATAGGCTTTGAGGGTACTACATTCAATAACCTCACTGTAGTTTCTAAGGCGTATCGCCAAAATGATATGGGCACATCAAAAAGGCTCATCATGAAATGTACCATGTCCAACAAGGTATAGTTTCTTGTCTTGGCTAATCCATTATGTTGCGGTGTGCTTGGTGGAGTCCATTAGGAGAAAGAATCCTATTCTCTTTTAGATAATTCAAGAATTCGGTACTTAAGTATTCTCTTCCTTAATCTAATCAAAGAGCTTTAATTTTGAGTTCCAGTTGCTTTTCTACTTCACTTCTATACTATTTGAATTTTTCAAAGACTTCAAACTTGTACTTCATGAGATACACATGCTTGAATCGACTATACCCATCTGTGAAGGTGATGAAGTAAGAATAGCCTCATCTCACACTAACTCTTAGTGGGCCATGAACTTCATATGGATCAAATCCAAAGAACTTGTAGAGCACTCCGTTTGTCCTACAAAATGAGCCTTGGTCATTTTTCCCTTTAAACAAGTTTACAAGTAGGAAGGTCCTCTATGCTACTAACTTTTAGTGTTTTGGGAAATTCCATTTTGTTCATCCTATTTTTTGGAGATATGCTTAAGTCTTGCTTGCTAAAGAATAGCATCTTTTTGGTTATCCAATTTTATTTTGTTTGATTGAATATGCATTAGTTAAGGTTGAGAATTAAGTGTGTATAATCTGTTAACTAATGTGCCTTGAGCAATCAAAGAACTATTCCTTAATGCCCTCAAAATCCTATTTGATATAGAAAAATCAAATCCTTCACTATCAAGAATCGGAATTGAAATGATGTTCTTTATAAGATTCAGTGCATAATAAACTAAATTAAGTATAACACTAGCGTTCCCCAAGCTCAACTTAACTATGCCTTGGGATTATGGCCCCAACTATTGCTCTATTTTCTAGGAGGAGGATTATATCCCCTTTATGTAGACTCTTTCTTCTTTCCATCCCCTATAATGAATTGCAAAGGTGAGAACTACATATGGTTTCAAATATCCATGAGTAAGAACTAGTCATGAAATGTATTTCAATAACGAACACACTCTTCTTAAAGGTTGCAAGGTAAGCCTTGTAGTTTCTCTTCCAATGCCCCTTTTCACTACAGTGGAAATAGTTTGCATCAATTTTAGCATTTTTCTTAACCCTCTCGAAACCTTGTCATGAGTTGCTTCCCTTTGGAGGAGGAAGTCTTCTTCCTTTGCCTTCTTTCTTTGGCCCTTAGGGCCTTTTGACTTAGAGAAAGAAGCAAGCATAAGAGATTTTTCCCTTTTCATTGTTGTATTATTAGCCAAAAACTTGTTCACTAATTCATTGATCATAACCTCTTGGACATATTAAAGTTTGCAATAAATTTATCGAATGATGGGGGTAATAACTAGAGGATTAAATCTACATAAAGGTTATTGTCCATGATCACATTAAGTTGTCCAAGCTTTTTGGTGAGTCTAATCATTTTTAGCCCATGATCATGAGCACTCAAACCTTCTACTATTCTTAACCTAAAGAGCTCTTTAGACAAAGCAAACCTTTTGTATCTTGATTGCACACCATACAACTCTAGTAGGTGTTTATAGATCTCACTTGGATATCTCATATGCTCGTGAGTCTTTTAGAGCTTGTTAGTTATGGATGCCAATAGAAGACACCTCACTTATAGATCATCATCCACAAATTTAATGAACACTTCACGTGCCTCATTAGAAGGGTCATCACCCAATGTGTTTGATGGACTTTGATCTAGGACATAAGTCCTTTTTTCAAAGTAAAGAATTATCTTAAGGTTTCTCAACCAATCTTGAAAGTTAGGCTCGATGAGTTTATTGGTTTCCAAAATGCTTGCAACTGGATTTTTAGCCATTTTCTATTGGAGATTTTGAAAATCTATAAGACGCAAAAAATGAGTATAAGCATATGATTGAAAATTGATATTGAAAATATAGTCATGGTCTTTTAAGCATGTTTTTTCCCACCATTTTATCAAATCCTTCATCCTTTAGAAGAATTCAGAAAATCTCATTTTCTAGTGAAAATCAAGATCCCAAGAATTTGTAGGTAGACCCCCATAACAAAGTGCCATCCATGAGTAATTGAAGGGTAATCAACTTTTGCTAATTGCTTCTATTGCAACTCTTGATATATTTTGCCTCACCTTGCATATAGACCAATTTGACTGTGTACAATCTATACTACTAAATGTTAAGTTCAACCCACCAATCAAACTTTGATTCAAGATGGCTTTACGACATCCCTCATGACTGAGTGCTAATGTGTGAGGGCTCTTAAGTCAAAGTTGCATCTCATACTAAGTGTATGCTCACAGCTTTTCTCTTAAGTGCGACCCCACTGATTGAGTGCCATCACTTAAAATCAATAGTATCATAGCATACACTAATGCTGAAAGGCTTGGATTAATTAAAATACTTTTTATTTTTATCCTTTGTGACTTGATTTGAAAGCACTTAGACATTCTAAGTAAAGAGTTCTTGCTTGCAATGATCTCATCATTTTTATCATCTTATTTAGGCTCTCTATGTCCTAAATACACATCTCATACAGCAAAAGGATATAAAAACTATAAATAGATAAATAGCCTAGCATGCTCCTAGGGTGGGATGATCAAGAGCCTAACCGAGTAATGCACTTAGAGCCATAGGTGCACCACTTGGTTAATTTTAAATTCATTGAAACTAAGGTATTACATGATCATATCACAGACATTCATGGGTCTTCAAGCCTCATTAGATTCTCTTTGCCCCTTGCAACTTTTAAAATAGAAAGAAAACCTCACTCCTAGTAATTATACTCTCATAACTTTTACAAGATAGAATAAGAGGCATGCAAACCATATTTAATACAACCCATTTCAACAAATTGAAACAAATAAAATTAATAGTAAAGGCTTATGATCATCCCCATTTGTTCGTCATCCATTCTACACTTAAGCGGATAATAAATACATCAAGAAATGACATTCAATTCAATTAATTAAATGCTAATCACATTAAAAAATAATCGATTATGCAAAAACAAGCATAACACTTATGCATCATATTTTTGCCACAATTGGAAATCAACTTTATCAAATTTTGAAAAGCAATTAAAAGTGTCCAACACAATTGTGAGATCTTGCGCTGCTCTTGTGCATCCATTATGTGTGTTTCAATACCATCATGGTCGCAAAAGGAACACAAAATAAGGCTCAAAACTCACCCAAAACCCAAACTGGGCACTACTGGCTGAAGCTGGCTCATAGCACGGTAACACCTCTCAGTAACTGCCTTGCTATATGCTGCTAAGTGCAGACAATAATCCTATTATATCACACAAAGATAGTAGCATTGTCATGCCACATATTATTGGTAGAAGGCTTGGATTAATTAAAATTCTTTTAATTTGTAGCCATTTTAACTTAATATTTATAAAACACTTAGACATTCGAAGTGGAGGGTTTTTGCATGCAAAGATCTCATCATCTTTTAACTTCTTATTTAGGTTTTCTATATCCTAACCATGTATCTCATACAGAAACAAGATATGAAAAGCCTAAATAAGTAAATATGCATAGCATGGTCCTACGGTGGGATGACCATGAGCCTAACCAAGTAATGCACTTAGAGTTATAGGTGCACCACTTGATTAATTTTAAGTTGGTTGAAACTAAGTTATTGTATTAACATATCCCATACATTCATGTGTCTTCAAGCCTCCTTGGATTCTCTTTGCTCCTTGCAACTACTAAAAGAGAAAGAAAATCTCACTCCTAGTGATTATATTCTCATAACTTTTACAGGATAGAATAAGAGGCATGCAAACCCTATTTAATGCAACCCATTTCAACAACTTGAAACAAATAAAATTAATATTAAAAACTCAAGATCATCACTATTCATTCATCATACATTCTACACTTAAGTGAATAATAAATACACTAAGAAATGACATTCAATTCCATCAATTAAATGCTAATCACATTAACAAATAATCGATTATACAAAAACAAGCATAACACTTATGCATCATATTTTTGCCACAATTGGAAATCAACTTTATCAAATTTTGAAAAGCAATTGAAAATGTCCAACACAATTTCGAGATCTTGCGCCGCTCTTGTGCACCTATTATGTGTGTTTCAATACCATTATGCTTAGAAATGAAACCTAAAATAAGGCTCAAAACTCACCTAAAAGCCAAACTAGGCACTGCTGGCAGAAGCTAGCTCATAGCACGGCAGTAACCTCTCCGTCATTGCTCTGCTATGGGCTACTAAGTACCAGCAACTCCCCTATTATATCACACAAAGATGATAGCATCGTCATACCATACATATTATTGGTACAAAGAATGGATTAATTAAAATTCTTTTATTATGTATCCATTTTAACTTAATATTTGAAAAACACTTAAATATTCAAAGTGGAGGGTTTTTGCATGCAAAGATCTCATCAATTTTTAACTTTTTATTTAGGTTTTCTATATCCTAACCGTGTATCTCATACAGAAACAAGATATGAAAAGCCTAAATAAATAAATATGCATAGCAAGGTCCAATGGTGGGATGACCATGAGCCTAACTAAGTAATGCACTTAGAGCCATAGGTGCACCACTCGATTAATTTTAAGTTCGTTGAAACTAAGTTATTACATGATCATGTCCCATACATTCATGGGTTTTCTAGCCTCCTTGGATTCCCTTTGCTCCATGTAACTATTAAAAGAGAAAGTAAACCTCACTCCTAGAGATTATACTCTCATAACTTTTACAAGATAGAATAAGAGGCATGCAAACCCTATTTAATACAACCCATTTCAACAACTTGAAACAAATAAAATTAATATTAAAGACTCATGATCATCACTATTCATTCATCATACATTCTACACTTAAGTGAATAATAAATACATTAGGAAATGACATTCAATTCCACCAATTAAAAGCTAATCACTTTAACAAATAATCGATTATGCAAAAACAAGCATAACACTTATGCATCACATTTTTGCCATAATTGAAAATAAACTTTATCAAATTTTGAAAAGCTATTGAAAGTGTCCAGTATGATTTCGAGATCTTGCGCAGCTCTTGTGCACCTATTATGTGTGTTTTAATACCATCATGATCACAAAAGGAACCCAAAATAAGGCTCAAAACTCACCTAAAAACCAAACTGGGCACTGCTGGCTAAAGCTGGCTAATGGCACGGTGGCAACTTTTCAGTCACTGCCTTGCTATATGCTGCTAAGTGCCGGCAACTCCCCTATATCACACAAAAAAGGTAGCATCGTCATGCCACATATTATTGGTAGAAAGCTTGGATTAAATAAAATTATTTTAATTTGTATCCATTTTAACTCAATATTTGAAAAACACTCAGACATTCTGAGTGGAGGAAGTTTGCTTGCAAAGATCTCATCATTTTTTTTATCTACTTATTTAGGTTTTCTATATCCTGACCAAGTATCTCATACACCAACAAGATATGGAAAGCATAAATAAGTAAATATGCATAGCATGCTCCTAGGGTGGAATGACCATGAGCCTAACCAAGTAATGCACTTCGAGCCATAGGTGCACCACTCGATTAATTTTAAGTTGATTGAAACTAAGTTATTACATGATCATATCCCATACATTCATAGGTTTTCAAGCCTCCTTGGATTCTCTTTGCTCCTTGCAACTTTTAAAGGAGAAAGAAAACCTCACTTCTAGAGATTATACTCTCATAACTTTTACAATATAGAATAAGAGGCATGCAAACCCTATTTAGTACAACCTATTTCAACAAGTTCAAATAAATAAAAATAATATTAAAGGGTTATGATCATCCCTATTCATTCATCATCCATTCTACACATAAGTGAATAGTAAATACATTAAGAAATAACATTCAATTCCATCAATTAAAAGCAAATCACATTAACAAATAATAGATTATGCAAAAACAAGCGTAACACATATGCATCATATTTTTACCACAATTGAAAATAAACTTTATCAAATTTTGAAAAGCTATCATAAGTGTCCAGTATAATTTTGAGATCTTGTGCAGCTCTTGTGAACTTATTATATCTATTTCAATACCATCATGATCACAAAAGGAACCCAAAATATGGCTCAAAACTCACCTAAAAACCAAACTGGGCACTACTGGCTGAAGCTGGCTCACAGCACGGCAGCAACTTTTTGGTCACTACCTCGCTATATGGTGTTGAGTGCTGACAACTCCCTTATTTTATCACACAAAGATGGTAGAATCGTCATGCCGCATATTATTGGTAGAAAGCTTGGATTAAATAAAATTCTTTTAATTTGTATCTATTTTAACTCAATATTTGAAAAACACTCAGACATTTTAAGTGGAGGATTTTTGCTTGCAAAGACTCATCATATTTTATCTTCTTATTTAGGTTTTCTATATCCTAACCACGTACCTCATACACCAACAAGTTATGAAAAGCATAAATAAGTAAATACGCATTGCATGCTCCAAGGTTGGGATGACCATGAGCTTAACCAAGTAATACACTTAGAGCCATAGGTGCATCACTCAATTAATTTTAAGTTGGTTGAAACTAAATTATGACATGATCATATGCCATACATTCATTGGTCTTCAAGCCTCCTTGGCTTCTCTTTGTTCCTTACAACTTTTAAAAGTGAAAGCAAACCTTGCTCCTAGTATTTGTACTCTCATAACTTTTACAAGGTAGAATAAGAGGTATGCAAACCCTATTTAATACAACCTATTTCAATAATTTGAAATAAATAAAATTAATATTAAAGGCTCATAATGATCCCTATTAATTCATCATCCATTCTACACTTAAGTGAATAATAAATACATCAGGAAATGACATTCAATTCCATCAATTAAATGCTAATCACATTAACAAATAATTGATTATGCCAAAACAAGCATAACATTTATGCATCGTATTTTTGCCACAATTGGAAATCAACTTCATCAAATTTTGAAAAGAAATCAAATGTGTCCAGCACAATTTTGAGATCTTGTACAGCTCTTGTGCACCCATTTTTTTTGTTTCAATACCATCATAGTCACAAAAGGAACCTAAAATAAGGCTCAAAACTGACCTAAAAACCAAACTAGGCACTACTGGCTGAAGCTTGCTCATAGCACGGCAGCAACCTCTCAGTCACTACCCTGCTATATGCTGCCAAGTGTCGGCAACTCCCATATTATATCACACAGTGATGGTAGCATGCCACATATTATTGGTAGAAAGCTTGGATTAATTAAAATTCTTTTAATTTGTATCCATTTGAGGTTAATATTTGAAAAACTCCTAGACATTCTAGGTGGATGGTTTTTACTTGCGAACATCTCAACATTTTTATCTTTTTATTTAGGTTTTCTCTATCTTAACCATATATCTCATACATCAACGAGATATGAAAAGCTTAAATAAGTAAATAAGCTTAGCATGCTCTTTGGGTAGAATGACCATGAGCCTAACCAAGTGATATACTTAGAGCCATAGGTGCATCACTCGATTGATTTTAAGTGGGTTGATTAAATCTAGCTACTACATGAGTGTATCCTATACATTCCTGGGTTTTCAAGCCTCCATGGATGTTTTTTGCTCCTTGCAACATTTACAAGAGAAAGAAAACCTCACTTTTAGTTATTATAATCTCATAACTTTTGCAAGATACAAAAGAGGCATGTAAGCTCCATTTAATATAACCGATTTCAACAACTTGATATAAATGAAATAAATATTAAAGGCTCATGATCATCCCTATTTATTCATCAATCATTCAACACTTAAATGAACAACTAATAAATTAAGAATTGACATTCAATTGCAACAATTAGATACTTATCTTATAAATTAATAATTGGTCAAGCACAACATTTATGCATCAAGTAGGAGATTAACTTTAACAAGTCTTTAAAAGCAATCAAAAATGTCAAACATAAATTTGAGAGCTTACACAACACTTGTGCATCCATTAAATGTGACTTAAAATGGCTTTTAGTCACAAAGAGAACCAAAATAAATGTTAAAACTTACCCAACATTGAAATTAGGCACTGCTGGCCGAGGTATGCTTACAGTTGGGCTTCAACTCTCGATCATTGCCTTGCCTTGTGCACTGCCATGGCCGGCCGCTGCTTTATTTTGTGGTCAAAGGCGAGTCAAGCCAATTTTCACTCAATTTTTGTGCACCAAAAACTCCAGAACATCTTCTAGACATTAAACACATCTTATGGATGTAATTTCAGCATTAGAACACCTTTCAAAACTAAAATTTTAAGTTTCCAAACATGCTCTCAAAAATAAGTTCAAGTGAGAATCATATTCTCCAAATATTTCCAACTTAACTCTAATCAAATTGGATCCAAAATTGACTAAAACAATTTTAGCCATTCAACAACATGCTATATCAACATATAAAAATAGTTGATGCTAAATCAACATTCAATATTAGATGCCAAGAATTAAAACACACTAATTACATGAATTAACACTTAAAATACATAATTGCATGCTTTCAATTCAACATTCAAGGAGCCACATACAACATCATCCAAACACTCCAATCTATCATATGAATCAAGAATTTGGTGAATTTGATCAATTCATCACACGAATCAATCATTCAAAAAATCCAAATCATAGCATGAATTAGGCTTTGACACTACTTAAAGGTAAGAGTAACATTACTATCCAATAATTAAAACTTCAAAAGCTAAAATTAACTAGGCTACTCAAGCTGACAAGAATCTAAGCATGCTTATGATTTAGATTTAAGGTATAGAATTACCTTGATTAGCATAATTCCAAGGAGAAAATAAAGAACTCTTTCTCAATTCAAAATTTTCCAAGTAGTAGTGCAATAAAATTAATGAAACTTTTGCATGAGTCAAGCTTTTCCAAAAATTTAGAAAAAAAGTCTAACAGATCCTCATCTCTTTGATGGAACTACTACGAAAAGTTTAGATCAAAACTCCCTTTGGATCTCATGGAATAAAATCCCCACGTGACTATTCCCGCTGGTGGATCTCTAAAGGCTTAGCAAATCATTTATTTTGCCTCTATCAATATGATCCACAAATTAAAGCAATTTCTTTTCACTCTCACAATTAGCTAGAGATTGAGAGGAGAGATAGGAGGTAGTGACTAATTTTAGGCATTGGAGAAGAAAAGGAAAGTGAGCTTCAACACATGAATGAACACCTTGAAGAATGGAGGGAAAATAGTAAGAATCTAACTTTTCAATTGTGAATTGCATGTGGTCACCCATCTCATCTCTATATGTATATATAGAGGAAAGATGGTGTAATGCCAAGTTGGCATCACACCTCCCTCAAGGTGGGGGACCACTAACATGCTTGCAATGCATGCAAATTGGCAAATTCAAATTTAATTTGAATTTGTGTGCATTTCAATTTTATTTGAAATCTAATTTCAAGCTAATTAAAATGTCACACCAAATGAACTTTTCACTTGATTTTCCCTCCAAAAATGATTCTTCTCATTAATTAAATTAAACACTTTAATTTAATTAATTAACCTTTGACTTAACACTTATGCCAACAAGCTTAACTCCTTAAGCTTAATTTTGTTAATTTAACTCTTCAAATTAACTTTATCAATTGATGGTCACATAGCACAAAATAATTAGATCTTTAATTATTAGCCTAATTTAACTCTTAAATTAGTTGATCAATTTAACACTTAAATCAATCAAGCCAAGTAACATTTCAATATTCGGCCACCCCAAAAATCAATCACCTTGAAGTGAATCTTCTAGCACTTAGAAAGTTTCTTTAGGAAATGCTATTGGCTTTTGTGTGTGACTCGATAGGTTCTAAAATTCATTGGATATGGGCTTACAACTCCTTGTGACTTTTGAATATCATATATTAATTTTTGTTTAAAAGTCCTTTTAAACTAAACTGACTTAATTCAATCAATCTCTATTAATTAAAGAGTGCCCAATCTCCAAGGTTGATGTCCAACCTCAAGCCCATGGAGCCCCATTAATTAGTTAAAAGGAATGCTTTTGGAGATCCATTATAGCTCTACTCGCACCATGCAAATATGGTTCTTCTATCTTCTATCTCCTGAAAAAGGCCTAAGACAAGATATTTGCCAGCTCCTTAATAGCATCGATACTATGTCTCTATTTTCAATATTTGATTCCATTATGTGACCTCATCTTTGAAAAACTCCTACTATACCTTAAACAAAAATTTCTTAGAATTGATCATTATAGAATACATAGGAGATGCACTCAACCTTCACAATGATGAGGAGTCAAATCCATCTTGGATCTTACAAACCTCAATGCTTAGTAGCTCATACCCAATCTTTACTTGAGTGGCCTCATAATTGACCAAGAAAAAGTCAAAGCATAAGGACCAAAAAAAAGGTTGCCATGGATCCTTAGGTCAAAAGACTAATAATATACACTAGCATAAAATAAAGAACTTGCCACTAAGGACTTTCCATTACAACTATCTATTAGATTCTTTGGGTAGGTCTTTAACACCTTATTCTCTAACAAGCACCTAGTAGCATACATCTATATCTCATATGGGATTGCTCATGGAATAGAGCAATATCCAACTCTTGGATTTATGCATCATTAGTACAAGTCTATCTGGATTTTAAATACCCTATCTCATAAAATCTTACGAATTGAAAGATTTAAGATCATGACCATATAAGACTTATTTGATGATTACCATCCAATGCGTAACCAAGTCCCACAATCAAGTGTGATCTAAAGGCTTCATCCAAATGCTAGTAAAGTAATTAGAGCATAAGATGAAGATGGCCATATAAGGAATATCATTTAATCAAGATTGTTTTATAAGAAAATTATTTTACAAGGCTAATCTAATTAGCTTGCTGAACACTATTCCAACACATGCCCATGGTTCTTTAAGTGGAACAATGCAAGATTCCTAAGAATGTATTGATGCAGAGGAAGCATTTAAGCAAATTACAAGAGATAAGATAAAAGTTTATTATTTATCTTTAGAATGCTTCACTATAAGCTTAATATTTGAACGAAATGTGTAAATTTCTTTCGTGACAGGTTGTGTCTATCTATCCCTTTTCCCAAGAAGGAAAAACTTGTCACTTTAATGTTAGTAATTGTTTAGATGTACATGATTACTAGTTAAAGTTTACATTGTTAATATATTAATAATTTTGTGCTTTTCTTATATGTTCGTTCAACATTGAGCTATGATGTCCCACGATTCGATGTTCAATTGAACGGAAAAAATGAGAAAATGGAATTGATGAAGCAAGAAATTACAATGTTAATGAGCAAAGAAAATCAAGCTGCTAAAGAGAAGGTGAATAAAGTGAATGAGAAGAACGAGAATGAAGAGGACAAGGAAGAAGATGAAAAGGATGAAAATTTTGACAATGACCTAAAAAAAAGAAAAAGATAGTGATGTTGCTGCTACTTGTGATAAAGATAGGTATAAAAACCACATTTTTAGGGTATTGTTGATGAGTTTGAGACTCCAATAGTGGAATAGTACCCTACAAGCCAATTAAATTAGCATGTATAACTACTCTATATAACAACAATTTTGATTAAATGATATTCAATAAAAATGGCCATTTTCATCATATGCGTTTATAACTTCTTCACATGAAATTGGCTGAAGCCCTTAAATCATACAAGACTATAGGACTTGGTCATGCATATATGATGGTGATCATGAAATAATTCTGTATGGTATTGATTTTAAATATTTCAAGCCATAGAATCATATGAGATAGGATATTTAGGATTTTGATAGACTTGTACTAATGACGCATATTCTAAAAGCTTAGATATTGCATATTCTAGGGGGTTGAATATTGTCCCACTTCATGGGTAATCTATGTTAGACACATATGCATGTTAATGGGTACTTGTTAGAGAACAAGTTCACTAAAAGGCCTGCTTAGATAATCTACTAGATTGCCATAGTAGCATGTCAGTAGTGGCAAGTTCTCTAGCTTACAGTAGTACATGTAATTAGTCCTTTGACTTGAGGTTCCATAGTAATCTTGTATTTAGACCTTTATGTTTTGATTTTACTCCAACCATGTAGTAAGTGGTTTAGGGCTTAGGTTGGGCACAAGCTACCTAAGTATAAAGGTTGGTGAGTTCCAAGATAGGATCTATTTTGCCCGTTTGTAAAGAATATGTTGATCTCCTATGCATTCTAAGATTGTCAATTCCATGAAATCCTTGCACAAAGTGATATGAAAATTTGGAAAAGGTGTTGGAATAGTGTCCCACAAGCCAATTAGATTGGCATATATATAACTTCTCCATATGACAATAGTATTGATTGATTGATATTAAATAAAATGGCTATCTTCATCTTATGCATTTATGATTTCTTCACATACATTTGGTTGAAGTCCATAGATCATACTAGACTATGGGATTGGTCACATGTATGATGGTGATCATAAAATAAATCTCTATGGTTTTGATTTTAAATATTTCAAGTCATAGAATCTTATGAGATGAGGCATCTAAGATTTAGATAGACTTAAACTAATGATGTATATTCCAAGAAATTAGATATTGCCCTCTTTCATAGGTAATCTATGTTATACATGAATGTATGTTAGTGGGTGCTTGTTATAGAGCAAGTTCATTGAAGACCTGCTTAAAGAATCCACTAGATAGCTGTAGTGGCAAGCTATCTAGCTTACGCTAGTACATATAATTAGTCTATTGACTTGAGGTTCCATAGTAACCTTGTATTGGACTGTTAAGCTTTAAGTTTGCTCCAACCACATAATAGGTTTCCTGGGGCTTAGGTTGGATACAAGCTACTCAAGTATAAAGGTTGATGAGTTCCAAGAAAGGATCCATTTCATTTGTTTGTGAAGAGCATGTTGATCTCTTATATATTCGAAAATGATCGTTTCCAACAAATCCTTGTGTAAGGCAATATGAAAATTTAGAAAAGGAGTTTTCCAAAGTTGAGGTTATAAAAGGAATCAAACATTAAGAATATATATAGTCATCGACGCTATTAAAGAGCTGACAAATATTGTGCCCTAAGTGAAAGTAGGAGATTGACAAGGGTCCATAAAATAAAACCAAAATAAGGAAAAATTTCCCTCATTATTTGCAATCCAAGGACCTATCAACATGTCATAAATCAAGATTTAAAGGTTGAAAAATTACCTTTGAAGAAAAATCTAAGGAGTGAAAAAGCTCTTCCAATAGACTCTTCTAAATTAAGATGAATTGTCTTCTTTTCTTAGATATGTTGGAATAGTACCTCACAACCAATGAGATTATCATGTAAATTATTTCACTTGTGATACAATCTTGGTTAATTGATATTCATTATAAATAGCCATCATTATCTTATTTTTATATTACTTCACTAACATTTGGTTAAAGCCCTTAGACCACACAGACTATGGGACTTGGTCATACACTAGTGGCGATCATGAAATAAGTCTTACACGATCATGATATTAAATCTTTCAAGTTATAAAATCTTATGTGACATCGCATCTAGGATCCGAAATGATTTGCACAAACAATGTATAAATCCAAAGGTTGGATATTACTTCATTTCATGAGCAATCCATGTGAGATATGTGTGTATGTTACTAGGTGCTTGTTAGAGAGTAAGTGCACTGAAGGCTTGCCCAGAGAATCCACTAGATACCCATAATGGCAAGCTGATAGTGGCAAGTTCTCCAACTCGCTACTGTATATTATTAATCCTTTAACTTGAGGATCCATGGTAACCTTGCATTTAGGTCCTCATGCTTTAACTCTTCCTACACCACTCAGTAGGTCTTTTAGGTTGAGATTGAGTATGAGCTACTTAGACATATAGATTTGTGAGATCCAAGATAGGATTTGACTTCTCATCTTTGTGAAGGGTGAGTGCATCTCCTATGTATTTTATAATGATCAATTTCATTAAATCTTTGCACAAAGTAGTATGACAATTTAGAAAAGGAGTTTCCTAAAAATGAAGTCATAAAGGTAATCAGACATTGGAATAGAGATATAGTATTTAGGCTAATAGGGAATCGATAAATATCCTTCCCTAGGCCTCTTTTGAGAGATAGGAGACAAAAGGACTATGTTTGCATGGTGCGTGTAGAGCAAGGATAGTTCTATAAAAGCTTTCATTTTGACCAATTAGTTGGGCTTTATGGGCTTGAGGTTGGACATTGACCATGGAGATTGGGTAGTCTTCAATTAACGAGATTAATTAAATTGAGTCATTAGTTTAAAAGAGCTTAAACTAATGTGAATATTTGGTATTCTATAAATCAAAAAAGTTCTAAACCCATGTCTAATGAATGGTGGAACTTAATGGGTCACAAATAAAAGTCAATTGAAAATTCTACTTGATGGAGAATTTTCTAAGAGTTAGAAAGATTCCGCCTTGACTAATTTTAAGGAGGTAGACGGTTGACAAAACTGTTGGTCATCTAGCTTGATCAATTTAAACTTTCAATTTATCTAATTAATTAAGAAGTTAAATTAGATCAATTAAATTAAGGAGTTAATTTAATTGGTGCCACATGACTATCAATTGATCAAGTTAACTTAAGGAATTAAGTTAACAATAACTAGCTTAAAAGGTTAAGCTAATTGACTTAAGAGTTAAGTCAAAGGTTAATTAATAAAATTAACATGTTTAATTTAATTAAATGAAGAATTAATTTTGGAGGAAAACTTTTAATGAAGAATTCATTTGGAGTGCATTAGAATTTATTTGAATGACATTTCATTAGATGTAATGAAAATTTCAATTGAAATTCAAATGTATCTTAAATTTGCATGCAACGTCTTTGCAAGTTTGCAAGCAAGTGGCACCAATCTTGAGGATGGTGTGATGCCACCTAAGTAGAACACATTTCCTCCATCTATATATAGATATAGAGGGTTGAATGGCCATCACGTGTGAACGCAAGCAATTTTAGATCTAATTGTTAGATTCTCACCTTTCCTCCAATTTGCATTTGTTGCCTTATGTGTTGAAGCTTCACATTTTTTTCTTCATTTCTTACCTCTAAAATTGGCCTTCATCCTTGATCTTTTCTTCTTTGTTTTCCAGCTAACATTCGAGAGAATTAGATTGTCCATTGGTGTGTGGATCTTATCATTAGAGGCAATACAATTAGATTGTTAGCCTTTTGGAGATCCTATGTTCAGGTAGTAACTTAGAAGTGTTTCTGGAGTGGCTTCCAATTTTCTAATTTGGCTGAATTTTTTAATGAAGGTTCATCAAGGTGTTGGTGATCTCCTATCCAAACTTCAGTTGATTATGATTTGATTTGGTTGGCAAAAGTTTCCGTGAAAGTAAACACTTTAATTTAATTAATTATCATTTGACTTAACTCTTTAAGTCAAACTAGCTTA